>JAAMPD010000808.1:35944-81539 GCA_025266255.1 Trissolcus basalis
TCTGAGATAGGCCGGTTTTCCTGATTTATCTGAGATAGGCCGTTATTCGTCAAAACAAACGAAATTTGAAATAGGCCCTTTTGGTTTGCTAGCTTGAGATAGGCCCTTCTTCGTGGGAGGCGACGAAATGTATATACAAACGAGATTGTAATAATTACTTACAGGTTTCCATTTCAATGGCAAGTATCCTGGTCCTTCAAAAATGGCATTTATAAAATGATAAAGTGTTGATAAACTAAGCATAAAGAATAATAGGAAATTGGTTGTTGCTAATGCACTTTGTTGTGGAGGCCACCATTGAGTAGTGCAATGTATAGTCATTAGAGTGATGATTTTAATGATCCCTGTAAGCGAGAAAAATAATTATGAAAAAATTGTTCTTTCAGATTCAACGTAACGTGAATCATGAATAATTAGTCGCTATAAAAAGATCAGATTTACCCAACGCCGTTAATGGTCCCCAATGAAGAATACGTCTTATTGGACTTTGCGTACACATACTTGTGCAGATTCATTTATGAATTTGTTCGAAATAAATAAGTCAACAATTACTTGTCAATCATCAACTGAAATGAAAAAAAGTAGGTTGAGATTAGATTTCATCAACAAATACTTATTGTTATTTAAATTTGAATATTATGCATTTGCAAGAATATCTTTGAAGTGCTCTCATTCTTTTACAATTATCATAAAAGGGTCAAAAATTTGCGATAAACATATAAGAAAGCTTCGGCATAACAAGTGTCAATTTTATGTGTTTTCATCAATAAACTCACCTAACCTAAAACTAACGCAAATCGTTTCACTTCATTTTCGATCATTTGTCGATGTAAATTTGTTGGCTAAAATTTGTTAGTCACATGAGATGCAACAACGATACATCTAACAACACATGATGCTATTCTATGATGGATTTTTTGAATTGGAAGCCATCCAATTCACAATCATGAATTAATTTCGAGGAACTTTTGTTCATTGAAATTCAAAACATTAGGTCAGTTTTCATCTCCTTCCAACTTTTCGTTGAAAAACAGCCTTGAATATTCAATGTTTGCTATTTTTTGTAAAATTATTACAATTTATTTTACAAATTTTATCATTCTTATTCTATTTATATATGTCATATATATTATATGTCATAATTATTATAATTTCTAAGTAAAGTTTTGTAATGACAAAGTTTATCCAGAATGGAAAAATAAGACAAAATTATTAGTAAAACAGAGTTTTATTTAAACAAAAAAACATCTTAACATCAGTAACTGTTTGTCTAGTACATTTAAGTTTGCGGCTGTTCTAGAGGTTTCACTTTAGCTAAATCCTCCGGCATAGAAATTTGGGTCAGTTTTTTGCCAATCCTGTCGTGAATTTCAAGATATTTTGCCACACATCTGTCAAGACAGACGGACTCCCCTTTGCCAAGTTCAGCCTCGGTGTATTTTGGGGGAATGCATTTTCGATGACATGAACTGGTCATTTTATTATAAAGGTCGTGCATCATCTCCAACTCCAGCTCCTGGACGATCTTCAATTTATCCTCGTCCAATTGTTGTAAACCGGCCATTTTTTCTGATTTTTAATAATTAAAACAAAGCCAATAGTAATTTTTTGCTGTAGATTTGTGTGTTCCTCGATTTTTGATTATTTTATGAATTGTACGATTCTTCTTCTCTCTTTCTCAATTTCATTTCCTTATGTCGCCTAGCTATAACTGTTTTTTTGATAGGTTGAAGCCAATCAAACCAATTGCTGTCGCCGATAACCTGAAAAAATTAAGATTTAGATTACAAAACCTCAAGTACCCAAAATTGATCATTCAATATTAAACTAAAATATTTGCGTACAAAAAAGTTGTTGTACTAAATATTAATGAAGAATCAAAATAATGTGTTTTCTGAAATCAATGTAAAATGTAGTTTAATTGAGATTGCGAAATAATGTTTTTCAAATAAAATCATAGTTGAAAAGAGGTTATGCAAGGAATATAATTTTTTTGGGTGAAAATTGTGTAGCGTGTGATGTCGCTTTACAAAAAGTACATACCTACCATCCAATCCAAATTTTTGCATGCATATTCATTATTGCGATATTCGACACTAATTGCAACAATTCGAAAGATATTTTTTCTATTCCCTCTCTAGTTAAAGAAAGATTGGACTATTGAAAATGAATATGCGACCATTGATTTTATAATGATAAGAAGTTGAGAAACTGTTTTATCAACAAGTTCGTAAAACTGATTCATAGATGACGCTGTCAACACAACCAAAAAAATTGATCAAAAAATCAGATATAAAAAAACTATATATTTTTAAACATGAAAATTTATTATAATGAATAAATAGACGAAACGTGTAGTCAAGACAAATTTATTTCATCTGTTTCATTACAAATGATGATTTCAAAAATTTTGTTCTGAAACACAAGTTATTTTTTGTCTTCAGTTAACATAATTTGTTTTTCCTCAATTTTTATACAATATTATTCAATGATAAGCGACAATGATTTTTGTTCTTAATTTTCCTTTTTACATAGCTAACAATATTTACATTTGCAGAAATATATTTTCGTCAGCTGAATTAAAATTGATAATGGTATACAAAATTATAAATAAAATTGTTCACACAGCCTGGTGAGTCGATATATTGTATAAAAAAAGATGATTGGTTAAAAATTTTGTACGCCACAACGAATTCCATACAACGAAAATGATATCGCTTTCAATCTCAGAGTTGTACTGAGACAAATAATGTATTTCAAGAAAAAATGAACAAATTTGTTTTCCTGTAACCGTTGAAATATTTCCAAAATGAATTAAATTAAGAGAATAAAATGAACAGTCTTAAAATTGCGGTGTGCAATAACATTTGACATTATTTTACAAACACAAGATTCAATCGTTGAAAAGCAATAGAACAGTCCCAATTTCTGATCACAAATCTCATTTACAAGCCGACGATCGATAAATAGCAATAATAATAAACTTGGTAAAAATAAATAGTCCAAATAGAAGCGACAGAAAAAAAATTTATGAATATTGCAAGCTATATCAAAAGCAAGATCAGAATTGGGAGAAGCCGTCTTAAATTATTGCAAATGCCTTGTCCTAACTTAAGACAAAATGCTTAAGGTACACACATAATTATGTACAGTATGAGACAATGATTTCAACGTCGTAAAAATCACGAGCGTGCTAGAGTTCTATCTCCGTTCAACTGTCCAATAATCTCTTCATTTAGCCAACAACTGTTTTACATTCACAACAACAATATAGATTTTGTTCAACTATTTGGTTTTCTCCGCATCGAACTGTCTTGAAAAATAATCTCAAGGATGCGCGCTTCTGGCATAAAATTCATGAAAAATGCAAACGAGTTGAAATATAAATTCACGACTCGGAGTATTCCTTGATTCGTGCGGGGAATGAAATTATTCTAGCTATAAAAAAAAAACAAATCATTTCACACCGTGGTTTCACCAATAAAAAGAGTTATGGAGAAATTCAGCGGTGGATTTGTAGAGTGATGAGGCGCTTTGTCGTAGACCTGTGAACAACGAAATCACTCCGTCTTTCTCCTCCTCTTCTTGCTCCTCGTCTTCTGGTAAATATTCCGGCATATCTTCACATTCGCTGCCATCTGTATGTATCTAAAAATAAACAAAATATTTATACCATCTATTGCATCAGAAGCATCTCTGTGAGTTTGATTTCAAAAATCGGTTAGAAATGAATAAAGATCAAGATTCTTAGAAATTTCAAACGAGTTGTAAAACTAATGAATTTCTGGGTGTTTTAAAGACGAGATTGCATACCAGTTTGACTAAAAATTCTTGATTGTATTTGTTTCTCGTGACCAGTCTTGCTTCCATATTCTCATTGTTTTTTGCAATAGCTTGGGCAATTTGTTGAGCAGTCACGTAACTCAAAGTGCGCATGGTTACTCGTTGATGTTCAACATCTATCACTAAGGAGACCAAACCCTCTATACGGATTAATGTTGACTCTAAATCCGATCTTGTTTCCTGCAAAGATGTTTGTAATCATGTTTAATTTGTAAAAACAAAATATTCAGAGAATATTATTAACAAACTAAAGAGAAAAGTTATCTGAAACTCGTAATAACAGAAACAGACATTGTTTGTTCGCAGAATGTTTTTTTTATATATACTTTAGGATGTAATGAAAGAAATAGGAAAAACTTACTGGCAACAATCCATGCACATGCAAAACAATGACATGAGTTTTAAGTTTCTTAGGTTCAATGATCCTTCTACACCGGCTTCTAAGGTTATAAATCGGTGGTTTCATCCGTTCGATGTCATCTTTGATTTGTTGAGCATGTCTTGCGATCTTGGGCTCGTCCAAGCCATACTTGTTCACAATAGAATCAAGCGCCTCTCTAACTCCGAACGTTGAGGTTATGTGTATATAATTTTCAACATTTTTCACAAATATCTCGAGGATGTTGAGTGCCAGGGTGACGATCTCTGTATCCGGGAACTCCAACACGAACGCCAAATACGAGAGAACAGTTTTGTCCTACAATCAAGAAGAGCAGCTTTAACAAAAGGATGCGAAAAATGTTGGTTCAATTCGAACAAGAATCTCGAGACAGAAAAAAATGTGACAAATCAATTGATAAACACTGGTAAAGGTCAAAAGGGTTGGGATGACAAAGTGTTACAATGGTTTTACCTTCAAAATCGTGTCATGGTTAGCAATGTCTTCGGAGAGCTTTTGGTACGTCTCCAAAGTTTCTCTGATTTCTTCCGGATTCAGGGACTCGACCGAATCTTCCGTTTGCATTCTTGAATCACGACGATATTGACATTTAATGTCGGGGATTTTTGCACGTTTTCCGAACGACTTTCCCTTGGATTTTCATCAGCTTTTTTGACCAAAACTAAGTTGTTATCAAATGCACTCGTGCAGTCTTTTTATAGATGGCGCCAGCGCACTCTTCCCCCAGTTTGCTTTTCTCGTTTTTCATTCAATGTGGTGATATTCTGGCCTAGAATTTCGTCATACGGTAAAAAACACATTTCAATCTACTTTTTGAAACGTCACTAATTGCATTGTTGACGACACAGCGTTTAATTATTAAAAAACATTAATACAACACGTCCAGAGCGCTCTCTGTCGTGTTTTTTTGTGCAGTTCAAAACTGAGCAGAAGTGGATCAGCTGATTCACTTTGTAAACACAGCATCAGTTGATTTTGTTATGAACTTACCAACTTACATCAGAGATGTGAAAATCATTTAAAAAATATTCATACTACGGAGTAAAAAATGAGTTTAGCACCTAGTAAATCAACTGTTTATATTTCGAACTTGCCCTTTTCGTTGACAAACAATGATGTACACAAACTCTTAGAAATTTATGGAAAAATTGTCAAGTAATTAATGTTATGTGTATTTTAAAATACCATAAATCTCTCGGTCAGTTATGTTCAACGTTTTTATTTTTAGAGTGACAATTGTCAAGGATAAATCAAGGAGGAGCAAAGGAGTAGCGTTTGTGTTGTTTTTAAAAAAAGAAGATGCAGAAAATTGTGCAAAAAGTTTAAATAATACAGAGGTATTTTGAATTTGAACTTTTTGTTTAAAATTTGAATGTAAAATTGACATCATGTTTTGGAATATTACTTTTTAGATTGGAGGTAGAACAGTAAAAAGTTCAATAGCTAAAGACAATGGCAGGAGCACTGAATTCGTACGACGACGTGAATATCCAGACAAATCTCACTGTTATGAATGTGGAGACCAGGGACACTTATCATATCAATGCACCAAAAATACTCTTGGTGTAAGAAACCCACCACCAAAAAAAGTTCGAACAAGAAAGAAAAAAAATGAAGAAGCTCCGAAAACGATGACTTTTTATGATAGCGATGAAGAACTCCAGGATGCAACGAAGACAGATTATGAGGAACCTTTCGAATCCGAACTGAGCATGGCTATTAGATTAGAAGTAAATTAATGAAAATATGATATTTTTAAATTGTTTAATATGGAAATTTGAAACATGGTATCTGTTTCAGGCCGACAAACATGAAGATCTGAAAAGAAAACACAAAGAAGGAAAAAGAGAAGGTAATGAAAAAAAAATGAAGAGTGAATCACGCGAGGTGGATTATTTTGGCGAAATCGAATGTTTCAATTCAATTTAAACTTGTAAACAACACAATTTTGTACATAATGTATACCAAACTTTATAAGAAAAATAACGTATCTACAAACATTTTCAACTTATCATAACCCAATTCACCTCTTTCTGTACATAGTTAATTGCATTTGTATACTTTCTTGTTTGTCGTTGACAGCACGATTTGTTGCTTGTGTATATTGTTTCAGTTTGTTTTTCAGGTCACGTATTGCCGCTCCTGAAAGAAGGCAAAAACAAAAGAGTAATTTTTTAAATCTGAACAAAAGTTAAAGTCGTTTATAAATCAATTGATAATATGCCATTAAGTTAAACTCACTTTCATTCTCACGCAGTTCGATTCCTTTGATCGTTTGAATTTCTTCCAACAATGTGGACAGCCTTGTTTCACCATCCACCTTTTGACTAACAGTCGATTCGTTACACATCAAAAAGTTGAAAAACAAAATTCCTCTTTTTAAGGCACTGACTTGGAGAAAATGCAATTCTTGCCAAAATTCATCTTCAAGTTTCAGCCAATCTTCTGACACCGATTTCTTCCACGTCAACATTGCGCTCGGTGGTCTGGCTTTATCTGCAGCGAGGATCTTGAGAGTTTCTACATCCACACTCAAACAGTCACACAAAAGTTTCAAGATGAATTGCAATAGTTCTATACAAGATGAGTATTTGTTTTTGCGAATGTCCAAGTGGCTTTCCTTGCATAGGATTGTATGTATGAAGAAAACAAGCGCGTGGGTAATCTTCACTGTCGTGATTGGATCCATGGTGAAGTGCTGAAGCTGTTGTAAATACACTTCCAGGGTACAGGCATCTACAAATTTTAACTCATTTAGAAAAACAATTGAAATGTAAATAAAATGAGAACCAGTTTCATGAAATTTACCTAATTTATAGTGAACAACATGTTGAACAACTTTGTATGATGTTTCTCCTATAATTTAAAAAAGATGATAATCTTTTTGTTCATTTGTCGCAATTTATTTATATCTTATGAATTATTGAACATAAACTAAAACTTACTAGATCTTTTGCACAGTTGTTCAGTAAAGTACGAATAAATTCCAAAAGCTTCAATAACTTGAGTCAACGGGATAAAAACTTGGAGCAAAGGCCTCGAGATGACGATTTCTTTCAAAATTGCATACACATATTCGATCCTAAAAATTTATTTACAAGTATTAGTTTTTATTCATAATTAATAATTTTATGTTATTTAGAATTAGTTCAAGCTTACCCTGGTTCTTGAAAGGGCACTCTTTTTTGAGCATTTACTAAAAGAGTAGCTATGGCACTCAAAAGGCCAGTAAATTGATGTGACCTTCTCTACAAACGCGAAATTCTTTTAGTACCGATAAATATATTATCCATTATTCACTTTGTGGAAAAAGTGTTTATTCAAATTTGATTACTTACAACTATCCTTAATGCCGTAACGAACTTCAACAGCAACTGCAAAAACTCACATTCAGAATTCTTGAGTGGCCAACTTTTGAAATGTCTCATTTGCTTGATATATGTTTGATAATTTGTGTCGTGTTCTACAACCAGCGTTTTGCCACTGATGTATTCACTCAGGTACGTAGACTTTAACGCAATGTGGGACAGCGCAGCAACAGATCTCCTCGCTTCTATGCCACGTTCTTGCTCGTTCCAAAAATTTCCGTCAAAGATTGTTTTCGAATGAGAAACCGGTGCTTTGTATAACTCTGACAAATACGTCTCGTTCATGTCTCTGATATCATCATTCGTCATGATTTCAGACAGTTTCTCTAACACCAAAGAAGCGTAGAGAAGCAGTTCCCTTGTCGTTGCTACAATCTAAAATAATTTCAATTAATCAATTAAAAATCTAAAATATAAAAAACATGTTAAAATGTACATTCAACAAACCTTGTTGATGATTGGAATTGAAACAACTGAATTAATTTCAACTTCATTTTTATCATTGACTGTAATTAAGTCTAATAAATAGAAATTGAGATTCAATTCTGTATCTCCTATTGTTGTAACTAACGGTTTAATTAATTCTGGGTGATCTGTAAATGTATAAAAAAATTTATAAATGTATTCATAATAGATTTTTTTGACATTTTCAAATTATACATACCTAAAATTTTAAGAGAATCTTCTTCTTCAAGAATGGGCAAATTTCGTCTCCCGCTTTTTTCTACCCTTTTGATAGTGACAATGGACTTCTCAGCACACGATGGTTCATAAATTGTTCGAGGGATGTTCTTCAGTGGGCAGTCTGTCAAATTCAAATACCACGTAAATTTTTTTTTTTTCTTAATGCAGAAGAACATGCTTGATTAAGACTTATTAATTTATACCATTTACAAACACACAAGGTTTCATTGCAATATTGGCAGGTACTCGAGAAGTTCTTGCAGCTGGACTAACTGAACCAGCTTGACTCTTGATTTCAATTCTGAAACAAATTGTTCACTAAAATATGATATTTGAAAATATAATTTAACATGTTTGATGTTGAATTACAATAATTAATTATCATGATCAAATAATAATTAATCAAAATAAAAGAATGTAATACCTGGAGTTATGGAATGAAGAATTTAGACTTTTGTTTCTTAACGATACATCTACAAGAGATGCTTGAGGCCTTACTAATTTAATATCTCCAGCCTCCAAATGCTTGAATCTTTCGTTCAATCTTTCGTAATCTAACGCCTAAAAATAAAAAATTGAAAACAAACATTAACCGAACTTGTTCAAAGTACAATATAATTATTATAGTATCACTGAAGAAATGAAGGTTCAATTACATTCAACTCCAGCTGAGTTTTCATATCCTCTTTCTGTTTTACATGCGCTGCAATCTCAGCTTTGTACTTGGCCTCCAATTCTTCCATCTTTTTTTTGAACTCAGCCTTCTCTTTCTCCTGCTCCTCTTTTGTCTTTTTCAATTGCTTTTGATAATATAGATTCTCTCCTATTTTGTCAGAGTAATTCTTCAGTATCTTCTCTTTTTCCAACTCCCAATTTGTCCTTTCCGACACCTCTGAAACATTTAAATCATCATTAATGCACGATACATAAGAAATGTGTAGAAACAGATAAAAAATGCAACATTATTTTTCAAAATATAGTCTTACTATTGTTGGAGAAGGTTTGTGTATTCTGAACGGATGAATTGAGAACAACTTTTTGTTGCGTCGAGGCGGCATGAGGAATCTTTTTAAAATCTTCATAGCTCACTTTCTCAATACTTGAAAGGTTGTTGTTCTGAGCTCGACTGGAACCAGCCAGTACCTGACTATCAAAACTGTTCGGTCGTGAAAATTTCTTAGGACTGGCACTAGCTTCAGAGCTGGAACTCCTTGGCAAAGGTTTTGGTGCAACGAAATTATGTTGTTTCACTGGTTTGTAATTATTCAATGCATTGTTGCTAGTTGACGGTTTTGCATAATTGTTAGAGGAGATTGTTGGTTTGACAGAATCTTTAGGTTTAATGAATTCATTTGCTGATGGTTTCTACAAAAAAATAAACGAACATTGCAAAATATTTACACAAAAAAGACTAACAATTTCTGAGATTATTATTTGGAGTTTGAATGTGAGAAAAAAGGTACCTGAAGAGATTCTTGGGAAAGGATAAAATCCACGTCCTGTATAGCTTTGTCTTCGTCCAGATCTCCCCAAACATCATCGCTGACAACGAAACTTTGTGAAAAATTAATGACAGGTTTCTCGTCCAATTTTGCCTTTTTCTGCGCAGGACCGGCGTTAACATGCCAGTCATTTCCATTCCTCTTCGACGACATTGTAATTTACATCCAACTGTTTACATCTGGTCAATGAATAAAATAAAAAAAATCAACTTTCAAAATTTTGTTTTGGTTACATTGAAAGCTCCTCACTGCATACACCGCGCGCCACTTTGCAGTCTATTATTACGTCTGCTCTATCCTTATTCTTATCCTTCAACGACGGTGGCGCCAAAGCGAAACTTATTTTTTTGTTCTAATCAAAACAATTCTACATCTGTGTTTGCCGAGGAAATTCATAAACTCAAAATTGTCATTGGATTCAGTTGTCAGCAAATGTAAACAATAATAAAGAGCCAAATTTCCTTCGGTAGTTTGAATTATCCCGCCGAAACAACCTGTCCCGCCACCTGTGTGCGAAAATTGTAAACTATAATTGGTGATCGGGGAACAAAAAAAAGCGCAGTGTTAAAACGCGTGACAGAAGTGGATAGAAGCTGACATAATAAGCCACCCGAGTTAGCAATATTTTTTTCCATCGGCCGTGCTTTTCAGTGAATCGAAAAATACTCAAATTCTGCATCGAGAACGACCGTCCAGATGTTCAACAACAGAAGCTCTAACGATGTTTCAAAAATGAGCGGTGGTGACTCAAGTAAAGATGTTCTAGCACGTTGACAACGGCGTTATCAGTTGCGACTTTTCTGTAGGAATTGACAATTTAAAAAATGGCACTGAAAGATGACGATAGCACTTGGTAAGTTTCTCATTGTTGTCGACAACTACAACATTCAAAAACAATCCCAAAACTGTAGATTTTGAAAGTCACATTTTCCATGTTTTCGTCATGTCAAAATTTTTGTCAGTGAATCATACGTTATTATTATTGATAAAGAAAAACTCGATTGTAATCATTACTTTCCAATTTCTTTTAAGGTTAAATTGATTTTAATTGTACTGATAAACGTTCGAATGCCTTACGTTATTTTTTCCTTATCTCTGGTTTGTTTACTTGATGATTTTCACAATTCATTTTAAGTTCACAGTCAAAATGAGATTTCTTAATGAAAGAACAAAAATGAAGTTGTTAATTGATAAATCAACTTCAGAAAATTTGATATTTTTAGGCATAAAATATATGTTGAATGTTGCAATTAAATTTTAATTTGTTTATTTTGCAGGGTTTTGGAGTTAGAAGCTGCACTATTAGAAGTGGAAGCTCCAACAGCTTCTGACATTTATGCCATAAGTAAGGGACGTCAGCTGCCGGCACCTTTGAGGCCAGATGCATGGCAAGCTTGCTTGGACGTTACAGACAGAGGCAATCAGCTAATTCATTTCAACGAAGTTTTTGATCTCCCGGAACAGAATATTATTAGGGAAGATTGCCAGCAATTTGTCGGTAAATGATAGAGACGGTCATTTTTCAAATTTTATTTTTTTCTTAATTTGGAATATTGTTTTTTCATCTTAAAATTAATCCTCAGCTAACCATTTAGACCTGACAAATACGGTCAATGTTGTCAGTCATTGATTGACAATTGTTGTATTAAAGTTTTGGATATCTAAAATATATTTAGTATCAATGAATGTGTTGGGTATTGATGTTTGTTTTTATCAATTTAATTTACATACAGTCAATTTAGAAAAATGTAAATCTTTTTAAATTTATACATTTAAAAAATCTTTGATTTGGCATGTTTTCATGATTGAAAAACTCTAAATCCATTATTTTTATCGAATTTCTATCATTTTTTGGGTTAATTATTTAATTTTTTTGCTTTTCAGCAAAATTAGGCAACGATGATGATGATAAAGTGTCGGTAGTTTCCGACTTTGAATCCATCATAACTTTCTATTGCAAAAACAGAAGAAAGCAATACGAAAAGGGTAATGGTTGGCTCGAACTATTGGGTCCACTGATAGCTCTGAAACTGCCACGAGCTGAAACTTACAATTTGTTCGAAGCGATTCGAGATACTTACATTCCAAGGTACGTCTAAAAACAAAAGAAATGTTTTTGATTATTCTGACAAAATGAAAATCAAATAGTAGATTATAAATGAATTGTTATTTTCCAGGGGTGATGCTTATAGTTCAGCACTGAGACTACTCCTCTTATACCATGACCCTGAGCTGTGCTCCTTTTTGGACACAAAAAGAGCATTAACAGACCAGTACACAAAAAGCTGGATAAACACACTATTCGCTGGCGTTTGTTCTTTGCCAGCTGTTTCTGCAATGTGGGATTTGTATTTCATGCAAGCCGATCCGTTTTTTATGATGTTTCTTTCTCTGATCATGCTTATCAACTCGAGGTAAAATTACATTTTCACTCAAGTGTTCATGTCATTATCATTGATATGTAAATCGACCTCTTGATAAAATGTGATATTGATTAATTGAATATTAATTAACATAGCATTTCATTCAGCATTGAATTAAATTCATGTATCAGATTATAAGGTTTTAAAGTTCATTCAAAAGTTTACTAAAACACTTGGAATTTATATTGTTTTTAGAGAGCAAATTTTAAGCATGAAAGACGAAGACAAAGATCGGGTGGTTGAATCGCTATCCATCCTGCCTTGTGCAATGGAAGCAGACGATGTTGCTGATTTCTGTTCCCTGGCGCAGTATTACGAGATGAAAACACCCTCGTCCTTCAAACAAGAATTGTATTCAGTCATGTTTGGAGAAGGCGAAGACGACACATCCATCACGCATGCATTATGTCTGCTGATCTCAGCGGAGGAACTTGTTGAGAATTCATTCCAAATGCCTGTAACAAGTAGTACCCAAGTCGAGCCATTCAGGTTTTTTTTGGTCGACTGTCGTCCGGCTGAGCAGTACAATGCTGGACATCTGCCTACCGCGTTTCACTTGGATTGCAACTTAGTAAGTTCATACACGGAGGAAAATTTCATTGAAATATACCATGGAAACTGCCATAGTATTATTTGACAATGCTTTTGTAGAACTATATGATAAAACTGTTGTTTATATCGACGAAAGTCATCAGATTATACCACGAACATAGTCACAGTTTCATTCTATGAATCCCGTAGTATTATGTATCTTACGAAAATCATTGAATACTCTGCCGGTCTGAAAATTATTCAATACTTTTCGTAGAATTTTATACTACGGGATTCATTGAATGATTCTATGGCTGCGCACCATCATTCTAAACAATGTTTACATTGAATAATACGATGTATTTTCATAGTTCAAAACGATGTTTTGAATCGTCGACTAATTCTATGGCTTTTCATAGTATATTTCGATGAAATTTTTCAATACAAATTTTTCAAAATTTTTTTAATACATACCGGAGTATCTGATAAAATATCTTGTTACAGATGTTGCAAGAACCTCGAGCATTTGAGACAGCAGTTCAAGGTTTACTACAAGCCCAGAGACAAGCTCTCGATGTAGGTTCTCAAGCAGGAGGTGAACACCTCTGTTTTCTAGGAAGTGGAAGGCAGGAAGAAGATAGGTACACTCATATGGTTGTAGCCTCTTTTTTACAGAAACACACAACTTATGTCAGTATGGTCAAAGATGGATACAAAGGTATGTTTGTAACTTTGAAAAAAAAAAAATCGTTTACTATGATTTTCTTAATCTTTCTTCTTATTCATAAATTTTTTTCTATTTTTTAGCGATTCACAAATATTTTGGTGACGAAATAGTAACAAACTTAGTAGACCATAATTCACAACACTGTTTAGTGTGTAATGACAACATGTCGAGTTCGCAATCAACCGAATCCAGCCCTGTTAAGGTGAAAAGCAATAATTCTGATATTTTTGGTAAGATTGGATTGGCAATGAGACTGAAAAGTCAAGAGGTCAAGGGAAAATTATTCGACTACATTGTGAATCCATCAACAACTTCGACTCAGAACAGCGAGAAAAAGAATGCCAAAGATTCGGATCAGAAAAAAGCTCGATCCGGACCTGTCTTTAGCATAGATGATGATCATGATGGTAAAGTGATTCTAACAAATGTTTATTTCATTGAATTTCGTGTTCGATTATTTGTAAAATTTGTTCATTTTAGATATGACTGTCACGAATCATACAAGTGAAGAACCGAAAGAAGTCGTCTCTATTCAACAGTGTTTGAAAGAACCAAATTTGTTGCACTCGTTTGAATGCAAAGAAGTGAAAGTCAATGGTCACATGTATGACAGGTATTATTATGTGATATAAATTTAAATGTCAATTGACCAAAATAATTGTGCGAAAGTTGAAATGTATATTTGTAATTTTCTAGCCGACTTTTGGTCACCGACACCCACCTTATAGTTTTGCGACAGATTGCTGGCCAAAAAGATGCTGCTCATGTGATAGTGAGACGTCCACTTTCGAGTATAATTGTGATAACTTCGAGGAAAAAGCAACCCAATCTGATCACATTCAAATACGGCAGTTCGAATCAGTCGAACCAACCGACAATTACGGACATGGACAGGTTTTTAATTCCAGATGCCACCGAAGCTACTAAATTGATATCAAAGCAAATATTAGACCAAGGAAATGCAGCGGAATAATACAGAAAACACTTTTCAAGATGTATTATTATTTTAAGAATAAATGAGTACGAATGTTATCGCTGTTACACGGGTATTCACGATGTCTCAATTGTGAATCAGATTATATTTCAAAGTTGAAATTATTTTATGAGTTGGTGCAAACCTCGTCTATGCTACAATATCAAAATCAAAGGATTTCACCATCCTTCATTCTTCATGCTTCTATTTTTAATGAGTTAATCATTTACTGTTTACTGTTATGTTAACTTGTTTTAGTTAGATTTTGTATTTTTTATTCTATTTATTTATCACAGTATCTCATTCATAGATTTGTTCATGTAATATAAATGAAACTAATAGAAGAATAAAAACTAATTGATTGATAAAAGGTCTTTATTTAAAACGATGTGTGTTACTGATTTGTTTTATTGAAAAAACAACAAATTAGAATTTTTTTCTATAGCGTATCTCAATTAATTCTACAAGTTTTAATCCCATTCATCTAATTTGACGTCGCGAACAACGTCTCCATTACTAGTTGAATCATCAAGGTCTATATTCACATCTTTTCTTTCCTTTGTCACTTTCTTCTTCTTCTTTGCATTTTCCTTTTTCTTCTGCAATTTTTCAATCAATTCTACAGGCATGTCCAAATCGCTGTCATCACGCTCACTCGCTTTCCTTTTTACGCTCTTCTTCGCTCCATATTTTGATTTTCGGCCATCATTTTCTTCGTCCTCTTCTGTCTTTTGGACCATGATCTTCAGTTTTTCTTTATAAACTTTATTCCAAGACTCGTAGAATTTTGAAAGAGGAGTGCCATCGGTTTTTATTCTGTTCTCCCAGTTTCTAATTTCAGGGAGGTTTTTCAAATCCATGGGAACTTGCCCTCTCTCTTTTTCAATGAACTTACTGTTCTCCTCGATTTTCGTTAATAGTTGTTTCATCTGTTTTCCAAACGCAGCAACATGGTTTTTCTTCAAAAATTCTTTCAGCTGAAAAAATATTATAGAAAAATTAATAAAAATATTAATTTCAATTAAAAATCTGTGCATTCATATTGAAAAATATGTTTACCCTGATGACGCAAGGGATGTAAAGTTCAGGGAAAAAGACATAACTGGAATCCTTGGCAGCGTTTTCTAAAATTAGACGATAAATATTCTCGACGATGCTGTTTTTGAATCCATTCTCTTGCATCTGACTTTTAGACATTCTCAGCAGACAAATGAGAGAGATCGGTTTCATTGAAACGGACGTGTGCTTTTTGTCAAATTGGTAGGTGCTCAGAATTTCTAGGATGTAAGGTAGTGACGGGATGAAAAGATCTGTGGATTTTGAAATGTCTATCAACATCTGCACGCAATGAAACCTCAATGGATAATATTGAGCCGTGGGTATCAATGTGATGGTGGTATTTATGATCTGTAAAACATACATTTTTACGAATTAGTAAAACTTGGATAAATTATACAACATTTACTAAGAAATAAATTTTTACCTGCACCAAAGGATAAATGAGTTGATTTAATAATGATTGTTTCTCAGCCCTTGGCAAAAGTTCAGACCAAAATTTGAGAGAATTGATGAACTGCCAGTTGTAAACTGATTGATAATTTTCCTGGAAGAAATCAAGTTGACATTAATATCTATGTTTGAATGTACACAATGCGTTTTAAGTTTTGAAAATCTTTTTCTAAATTACCTTCTTTTTTATTGTGATTGCATTTCTGAGTTGAATGGCCATCTGGCGAATGTACAAAAATGCATGACTGTAAGAAATGTTGGTATCAAGCAAATAAATCTCCACCAAAGATCTTCTCATGAAATTGATTTCTCGCAAGTCATGTGGAGAGACAAATTTTGTACTCTTCACGTACGCTATATACATCATCTAAATAACCAAATTAAGCAATTTGTTAGTATATTAATAAATTTATGACAGTTGATTGTCAAATAAATAAAGTGCTGAGAATTACTTTTAAAATTTTCTCCAAACTAGCTTTGTTATTCTGACACGCAAGGCGCAATATGCATCTGAATGCAAGAACTCGAATTCCAGGAACACCAGTTGACCAGCTTTCGATTAAGCCGATCAACAACGGTTTAACCAATGAAGTAAATGACGGAATGAAACGGAGCATCTCATGTATATGTTTCAGCAGAATCATCATAAAGCTCTCTGACGACATTATTCTCAAGAACTGAAAAAATTATTAGAAAATGTATCAGATATATATATTTTTCTTCTCGTAGTTTTTATGTTAAATTTTGTCTATTTTATATTCTGAAATATACCTGAAGTAAATCCATAAGATGTAACTTGATTAGTCCTTTGACCTTTGAAAATCTTTTAGCCTTGTGTGCCTGTTCATTTGATCCAGGGGTCAGTTTCAAAAATTTACACAATTCATTCGGTAACTCCGAAACGCAGCGTTTGATGATCTTGTTGAAATACTAAAAGAGTTTGTTATTATACAAAATTGTAATTACTTTTTTTGAGTTATACTTACAATTTTTAAGAAAAAACTGAAATATTTTATTAAAAATGTTCAAAATGTTACCTGATCCTGATACTTTTTTAAATGCATTTGATGCTAATAATTCAGTTGGGTCGTGGAGTGATTGTACAGCCTCGTGGACAGACTCCACCATCTCTCGGATATTCGAGGAAGACCTACAGAAAAGAAAAATAACATTGATGAATTTTAAAATGGTCAAACGTTTAAATTACAGAAAAAAGATTAATGTCAATCAATAATAGAATCATCATTTTTACAAAAGAACAAAATAGAGGAGACAATTTTGGTTTAATAAATGAATAAACATTTAATACATTTTTTGGAGGTTATTTTTCACTGTCATTGAAACACTAAGTTAAATTGGTATTATATTGTCTATTATAATTGTTGTTTTTTACATTATTCATAAAATATAATTAACTTTCTAATATCATTATTTTATTATATCAGATAAACGTTTTATCTGATGATCAACAATTGTCTGTTTACTTACATCTTTGTTATTTCAACTCTTTTCCAAAAAAGTAGTGATCACGACGTTCCTTCACCAGCAAGTAAATGCTGGTATTAAAAAAATGGGATTTCAAAATAAGTAAATTATTAACATATACACCGCATGTGCATTTACACTAAAAACACGTGTGCATAACGCGTGGTGAGCTTAGACTGAAACTGAACAATTCTGAAGTTAACCTCAGAAAACCCGAAATGATATGAAGGTGCATTTCTACGAGCGGTAATTGCTTGTGGAATCAATGAGTTTTTACTTTTCATTGATATTTTCAAATAGTTTAATTTATGATGGACTAAAAAATTCTAGTAAGAAACAATTGAATTATATTATATTTATGATTAATTTGATTAAAATTCGAGATTTCAGAACCTCGCGTCAAATTGCCGCGCAATTAATTTTTCCGCCAGTGAAAGTGAACCTTTAAAAAGGAAATGCGAAAGAGAGGTTATGTATGAAAACATTGGACCATAACCATAACAAACTATGGAGACGGCAGTATTTTAAAAACCGCGTTTTTAAAATTGTTATATTTTTTATAAAAAAATATATCGTGTTGATATTGACAACATTATGAAATTTGGACAAACCATGTTGAACAGATTAGGGATTTCAAATGTCATTCAAGTTAGACAGGTAAGATAATTTCTTATTATTTTTTTAACAAGTGGATTTTTTATTTAATTATACAATCTAAAAATGTAAAAAAACATTATATTTCAGTTTTCGTCAAAAGTTAAATTCAAAATAGACGAAAATGTAAATAAGATGATCGAACAAGAATTGTTCAAACCCAGAAAACATCCAGGAATTACATATCCAGGACTCATCAAATTACCGGATAAAACAATAGAAATTATAAAACCAATTTTAGACGGTTCGTATTATTGAAGATTATACTAAATTGAATGAAATTGTTATGGAATCAATAAAACAGTTATTAAATTCTTATATCAGATGCAAATTACAAAACACTGTTGAATGATGCCAAAGATTTGAACAATCATTTAAAAGGAAAACATCCACCTGTGGAGGATAAAATTCACTCTGCATTATACCAGAAAATAATGGATGATTTAAGCAATGAGACTGTTCTTGCAAGCATGTCCTTGGAGCAACAAGAGAGAATAAGGAGGCGAAACCATGACAAGACCTTAAAATATTTGAAAACAAAAATACACAACTCCGTTACCGAGGAATACACTGAGAAGGGAAGTTTGATGTACTTGTTGGGACGAAGTGTGCAAGATTATGCAGTCTTGATAAGAATATTTAACGAAATGAAAAAACGAGATCCTGATTTCTCGCCCAAATCCATATTTGACTTCGGTTCTGGAATTGGAACTGTAATGTGGTATATAAAAAATGCATTTAGTTTTATGAAAATTATAAATATCTTTGATATGGGATAATTGGTTTTAATCATTTAATTCAATTTTAAATTTTGACAGGGCTGCGAATGATACTTGGCTGGAACAAGTGAACGAATATTATGGTGTAGACATTTCAGTACACATGATAAATCTTGCCGAAACAATTATAAAAAAGTTACGGCCGGATTTGAAGAGATTATTTTTCAGACAGTATTTCCCTGCAAATCTCATGGTAAAAATCATTGAACAAGTGTAATACCAGTTTGTAATTCTAACAACTTAATAATTGTATTTTATTATTCAAGCCTGACTATGACATGACAGTGAGTTCTTTCTCGCTTATGGAATTGCCGGATGCGAAGGAACGTGTCAACACGTTGTACAAATTGTGGAAGAAAACCAGAAACTATATGATTGTCATTGAAAATGGAACGTCTTCGGGTTTTAACGTATTAACCATTTCCTTTAAAATTTCAATATTTATTGTATTTTTATTTATTCTGAAAAAATTAGCATAACTTGTTGATTTCTTTTTCTAGTTGATCAATGAAGCCAGAGACTTCATTCTTCACATTTCAAAAGATAAAGAACGTAATGACACTCACGTCTTTGCACCAGTATGTACAATCTCACAATTATTCATTATTCATTTAATTGAAACAGATTCATCTAAACATTTTTTCAGTGTCCACATGATATGCCATGTCCGAAATTAGAGGACGTTGATCCTAAGCCTTGCTCTTTCGAAACAATTTTCCAAACCTTGCCATTTTTTGGTGTTCAAAAAAGGCAAAATGATTTGTTCTCATATGTCGTATTTAAAAAAGGTAATGCTACATTTTGAAAACTTTGATGTTAATTATTACATGAACAGTATCCAAAATGAACAAATAAATTGTATTATAATTGTGTTCTTAAAGCACCTCGCGAAGATGAAGAGTGGCCAAGAATAGTATACCCAGCAAATCATTGTTCGAAACACACGTGGTGTAACATCTGTACATCAGATGGGAAAATACATCGCACCTGTTTCACCAAAGCCAAACATGGACCGTAAGTTTTTCCAGCTAATAATAAAAAATTAAAAAAAAAAAAAAAAAAACAAGATCATGCAAATTTCTTACAAAAAGATATAAAAAGATGAAAAGGAATCAATGATAAATTTGGAGTACAAAAAATTACAATCGAAGTGCGGAAAAATGTTTATAATTCAATTAGAAAAAGAAAATTTGTAAATAAATTTATAAACGCAAATAGTGTTTATACATTGAACAATTTTGGTTTTGCAGGTACCTCTACCGTTGCATAAAGGCAAGTGATTGGGGAGACAGAATTCCAGTACACAAAGTCTCAGAGGGAACTGAAGATAAAGACAAAACGTAAACGATCACATGAACGTATATATTATGTCAACTGACTTTTGGATTTCGCGCTTACTTGAATTACAAGATTGAACAATGTCATTTTACAGTAGCAGGACTGGTCGCAGTCTGACGTTTCTTTTTCTTTGCAGTGCGGCGCAATCGGACGAGCCACGTAGCGAGTCCGGTTCGGCGGTCTAGCTTCCTCCCCGTTTTCATCTACTAAAATTAATGAAGCTTAGTTTTACATTTGTCCTGATGGTTGCCACAGTCCTACATTGTAGATGATAATTCAAACTTATGTCTTGTAGGTACAAAAAAAATCAAAATTTCGTCTTGCAAAAATGAAAAAAAAAGGATCCCTCGTAAATATCGCATTTAGTTTGTAAATTGTATACTTGATCACTTGTTATATTTACACTGTTAATAAATTATATTGCTATCATAGATTTTGTTTCTTTGTCGTTCTAACGTTCTTGCTTAGTTGAAAGGTCGGTTAAATAAATTAACCTCGGGTTGATTAAACTGCTCGACTCATCGCGCAGCGACTTTTACCATCTAAAATACGTTTTACAACGCAAGTCGTACTGTTTCCGCTTAGGTCGTTCGCAACATTCAATTCTGAATAGCAATAGGTCGTTGTGTTTTGTGACTTATTTTAGTTGTTACTTTTGTTGTTATCAATCAATTAATAATATAATTATATACATTCTCAATTTGGTTGTTTTCAATAATCAAAAACAATGAATTATATACACAAAATGAAAAATTTCTTAAACATTAGAAATAAAGATCATCACAAACGCATCATTCTGAACGAATAACAATCGAGGAAAGAGTACGACTTTTACGACGAATCGTAACTCCTAATGGGGTTTAGCATTGGTATATTATTTACAACATAAAAAAATACTATCATCAATTACAACAAAAACAATACGTGATTCGAGTTGGGTATCGTTTTGATTAACAGTCCTATGAGATTACCAAGGATTCTAGCTGATTTTCAACGGTTTTCAAAATAATTGCTCTGGCTATAATCTCAACCGCTACATCTTGCTAAATAAATCCGGCAACAATTTGTGTGTATATAAACCCGGTGAATCAACCACCGTTTCTTACAAGTTTCTTCCAGTAGACACTAATACTAAATCTGCAACGAAGATATTAAATTAAACTACTTGATTGTCATCTATTTAACACAACCTATGTTTATGTGACTGTTCAGAGACTTTTTGCTGACACAAAAGAAGGAACGAAACAAAAAAAAAGGTTGAAAATCTGGAACAGATGTAAATGAATGACGACAAAAAAAAAAAGAGATTATAACAACGTACTAATTCGCAAGCGTATAAGCGTAAAAGTTCACGGACAGCAAAACGAACACGGTAGACAGGAAATGCTTAGAATCGAGCGATCGTAAAACAACACGAGGGACAATATGACGAATATTGACCTCGGTGGACGAATTTTCTAGACAGTCAAGCGTAACGGTTTTGTTCAGTGAGTGTGAGTGTGTGGCTTGTCTCTCGACGTTCATTGGGAATTGCTGTCATTCGAACTCGAAGGCACGAACGAGCAAGGAATTTGTGAAACGGTATCATCAGCGCGATCGGTATCTTCGTCTTCGTTCACCTCTTCGTCTGCATCTTCCTCTTCCTTCTCGTCTCCTTGGCCTTCGTCTTTTTCATCGTCCTCCTCGTCGTCCTCGAGGAGCTTTTTTCGCGCCATCTGCACCGCTTCCCACTCCCGATAGTGACCCTTCCTTTTCGCTTCAAAAGCTTTTCTTCGAGCTGAAATCAATTTTTCATTTCATTAATACAATAACACAATCTCGTGCTTTATCCTAGTGCATCTCAACCGGTCGATTAATCTCCTCTCTGACAAGATCAAAACCAATTCAAGTGAATGATTATTTTTGAATGACACCTGTACACTTTTATTCTGTTATTTAGCTTTTCAGAATGCAAAACTTTGAAAGAGCTTTCAAAGTTTTGAACTTGAAATAAAACTGTTCTGCATGAGAGATAGTCACGGTTGATAAGGTACGCAATATCTGACTCATCAAATGAATTGCGTGATGAGGTATATAACGCGCGTGTTGATTGACAAATTTAGGTATTTCTTTTCGTGAGTAGGATGAGTCGAAATACTATATGACGAATCATCGCGCATAAATCCATCTGCATCAACTTTTTGTGATAAAATATAAGATCTTGTTGAAATGGAATCAAAATTGTTATTGAGTATAAAAAAAGTGAATACCGAAACATTGTCGATGAAATAAACTGAAAAAAGGAACTTTTTTTTTTTTTGTATCAAACCAACTGTATGGAAGTCGAAGAAATAGGTCAGTTCAAAACAGTCGAAATAAATTTCAAAGCACCTCGAGTGTTTGAGACTTTGAAAACAATTTAATAGAGTTATTACAAAAAATTGCGTGGGCGATATCACTTTGCGAGTTCCTGCCCTGGAACGTGATCAAGTTAAAAGCTCATTTATGTGATAAATTAACTGAATTTGGTTGCATCGAGTTATTGATACCGAACTACAGGCCGGATACTTCATTATCGATCGCCCAAAAAAGATATATGTATGTATGTTGGACATTTAAAAAATTGGGTTAACACGTTGATTGGATTCCTTATACTTTGATGCTTTCGTTGGTTCGCCAAACCGAGTTAACATGTTTCATAAATTGTTCTGATGAGTAAGAAACGAAAAATCATGAATCGAAACTGAATTTGCAAATTGATTGATGCAACAACGTTTAAAAATAATGATGATACACATGGAAATAGAACAAAAAACAGTCACGATCTTTTTCTTCCAACAAATTAGTCTTGAATGAATTGAAAACTAATTGGATTGCAAACAAGTATTACGCAAGCCTCAAAATAAAGTAACATGTTTAGCACTTGCGGTGAGCCTAAGTTGATTAATATTATAAACGGTGCATCTGGCAGGATGGAAGAAAACAAATAAACTTATAAGAAACACCAGATTGTAATCAAATTTTGAAAGTTAAATTTACGGAATTGAAGCATCAAATTATTTGTTTTGGGTAAAACGTTGCCTTTTTTTCTTCATATCAATTTCGTATCAGGTGATGAGCGATTGATTTATAGTTCGGATTAATTTGATACACGTCTAAAGATAGTGTGAACATTGTACCTCTCTCTTCCGGTGTTTCTTCCTCTTCCTCTTCGTCGGATTCTTCGAATATTTTTGGTTTTGTAGACTTTTCCAATCTGTGAAAAATATGTATTAATTAAATATTCTACATATATGTATATTTTTGTCAAAATTTATTATAAAAAGGTGAGAAGGATACATACTTGGATGCCACAACACTAGAATCTAATTGATCCTCCTCCTCCTCGTCGACCATGCCTTCATAATTGTAAGGAGTTTTCGGTTCTTCGATTTTCATGTGACCGTAATCCTTTTCCGCCGGATGAAGGGTCGCAATGATGTTCATCTCGTCCCATTTTGTTTCTTTGACTGCTCGACTGTGGGGATAACAAAACGTCAATGTACATAACAAAAACCACACCTCCAACATTAACTATCAAAACTCTATTACATTTATTAACCTAAAAATAGTATTTGTTTTGTTTAAATATATTTATTTACATATACAGTAACAAAATCTGAATGAAATTAAATCATCTGAAGAAAGCGATGAAAAATTAAAAAGAATCACAAATCAGAGGCAGAAAGAAAAGTGCTGTTTGTTTACATTAAAATTATTTTTACATTTGAAATTATTGAAAGCAAACGACAGAGCCATAAATCCTCGGCGGCAGAGTATTTTTAAACACTTAAACGAAATCCCAGCTTGTGGGTATTTTGATTGGTTTCAGAAGTCGCATTAATCTCTCACCTCGGTGCTTCTTGGTTGTCAAAACTGCTCGAGTTTTTTAAAATGCCTTTGGAAGGCCGTTTGCCCAAGTTCTCGGCCATCGTCGAGTGCTAACTGTCACTGGATTGTTATTGTTGTTGAATGAAAACTGTAGCCGACAAGGGGATTTTTATTTTCTCTTTCTTTTTCACGACACGCTGCCCGATTGCATTTGTTTGTTTTGATTTTTCGAGACAAAATGCGTGGCTCTGCGCGAGAACCGCGCGCTCACTCGCGACGATTTCAGGGTTGATGGAATCCAGGGATTGCAATCCTCTGATGGCTGCTGCGCTTTTTCGTGCAGAGTGAGAGAGAGTCGGGTTTCGATTCCAACACTCGAGGCTCAAGCTCGTGGGAGAGCGCTGTTGTAACTAACGCGCTGTCGGCAATGCGGCGTACCGCATCGGTAACTCAATGTCAGATTTACTTTATCGACTCACAAATGGAATCCATTTTTTTTGTTATCAAAATATGTTTATTGATAAACAATTGTATTGGTGATAAGTAAATTGGTAAACAATACAACGTACGAGATTGTTAGTAGAACAAGTAATGAAGTAAGTATATCTCAATTTATATTATCAAAAATTTCATACATTTCAAATATTTATACTGCATCAAAAAATTTTTTACCTTCATTTTTGAATGTCAAAATTTGTTGGTTAAAGAACTACTAAAAAAGAGGTAATTAACACTGAATTTGAACAATTTAGAAGGTAGAATTAGAACCTAATTTAACAATATTCAAACATATTGTATCAATATTCAAGCTGCAAAATTTCTTTATAAAAATAAAATTTAGAAATCTAAAAAAAATATATATATATTTAGATTAAATTGGAAAAAAAACAAAATGTTTTCATTACTTATTAGTGTGATTATTTATTTTGAATTTATAGTAAAAGTGCATTTTTATATATCCATTATTTTCAACAAATTTGTATTTAAATTGAATAGTGCACATTTTTTATTTATGTCTTTTTCTTATCATCATTTTGTATTTTTTATTTTTGATCATACATTGTACAATGATATTTGCAGAATATGAATAGTGTGTTAAATTAACTATGTTCTAACTGTGCCATTCGGAAAAACTGGTACTCTGCCTGATCTTGTTTTCTCGTTCGATGACATAATAATTTTCTGTTTGCAGATATCAGATAAACTACGATAATCATTGGATGAGAACAATTTTATTATACAAAACATACACTTGGCGATATATATAGGTTTTCTTGTTCAAACAATGTTTGTGCTGGAATTTGATTAGATAACTTTGGCATTTTTTCGGAGAGATCATTCAAGTTTCTTTTTATATTTTAATTATGACGCACTAAAAACTGCAATTAACTATTTTTATTAAATAACAATCGATCATATATTCATCAATAATGAAATAATTATTCAGTGGGTAATGTTTATTTTGAAAAATTCTGATAAACAAATTAATGTCACACTTTATCATAGCTTATCGAGAAAGTGAAACTTTCAAATGTGGAATTGTTACTGTTCTGCGTATTGCAGTCTTATATTCTTTAGTATAGAATTAAAATAATATGATAATTAAATTTTTAATTTTGTGAAACATATGATTTTCTGGATCTTTTGGCAAAATGTGGATTTGCAAAGTTTATTATGATAAAAAAAATGTGTTATACTCTATGGAGAAACATGATTTAAATTTTTTCCATGAGGAAAATTTACACCTCACACAGTTTTCTGATCAGTTTGCGTAAGACAAAATAATTCGGCGTGAACATGTGTACTAGATTGATAAGTGTACGATCTAGATACAAAAAATAATACGTAGTTTTTATTATCTATCAAATGAAAGCGATTTGTTTTATCAATTTATTAACGCTTATTTTGAAATATATAATAAAAAACTGGATACAAATTAATTATTTTTAGGAATAATTAAAATAATCAGTGTTTATTAAACAGTTATTTAAAATTTAATTGTTGAAATTTTGATATTTGTGAATTGTAGGGTAAGAGTAAAACTGGCGCAAAATCAGAGTTACAATATCAAGGGATTAATAACCAACAATGATTTAAGACTATTTGAATGCAATTTATCTTGACAGTGAGAGTAATCAATTCATAATGAGGATGACAGTTGAATGATGAAATTCACAATTATATGGAGCAATACAAAAAGACGACAACATTTTAGTAGGGACAAATGTTTGTCTCATTTAACTCAAATCAACATAGAACAATAGAAACATGATATTTAACTATTGAACTTTTTTTTAACATAATTTAAATGACTCTATGGGAAAAATTTTTGTTGCTTAATCAATTATTCATTTAAATATAGAGAAAAATTGACAATGAATCAGTTGAGTACTCACAAAATAACAATAACAATCACAATTGTTTTTAAAAACCACATTTTATGCATAACAAAACTGGCATGAGTCAAAAACAAAATTTTTGGCAGCAAAAATGATATCAATAATTCAAACGTGAAAAAAAATCTATATTATTTCATTAATGATTTATTTCTTCCGTTCAATTTGTGTGACGAAATTATAAATGGGAAGCTCGTGGAAAATTTTTGGAGAAGAATTTTTTTAATTAGAAAATTGAATGAAAAAGAAAATGGTAAGAGAGAAAAAAAAGATAGTAGTGGGAGTATAATCGAAATGACAAGTGCGTAAAAAATAAATAAGACACAATAAATGAATAAACATGAAAACAAAGTGAGATGGGCGAAGCGTTTATCGGTAAGCACGAGCCGGATTAGAGTTTTGTAGACTCATTAAGATTAGATTTCAGGCTGCTAGTTCCTCGCTGTTACTTCCCCACCATTTGGAATCACAGATTTTAAGGAGATCGACGAAAAATTCTCCAGACAGTTGGAGTCGGTTCGCGGACGCAGCCTGAATAAGTGATCAGCAGTTTGATCGGCAGTTTGAAAGTCCCACTCGGCTGCAGTGAAATTCCGACCGGTAACCGGATTGTGCGTCCAGTTGTGCGCCGATTTGCACTCCGAGTGCCGTGAACCATCGCTCACCACTTGACGCCGAGTTTGAATCAATCACATTGGCTTCTTCAAATCTCTTGGGATTCAACATTTCCACACTGTTGTCAATCATTTAACACAACAAGATGGATCCGGAAAATAAGTCAGACACTGAAAAGGTGACATATCATTTTTATCAGTAGTTGAACAATTCTTCGCGTGTCAAAATTCACTTTCCACACTGAACAGTCTGCTGTTCAAAATTAAGTAACAGTTTAAGTTTCGGCTATTTTCTATATCTCAAAATATTGCGTGTTATAAATTCAAACGGTGGGACAAATAATTCATCCGAGTCCAGCTCGTTGATTACTGAGTTGTGTGCAACTTAGAAAGGTGACATAAAGAGGGTCACGTGGATCAGGTTTATTATTGTTGACAGACTTCTGGAGATCGCTGTTTTAGAGAGTTAACATGTTATCTTAGTTGCGACAAGTGTCATGAGGGTATTTAAATTTCAAATGGTCTAATCGATTTAAAAAAAATCCAACATATTCAATATTTTTTGCATATCTTTTTCGTGTTTCACTTTGCAAGTTTGCAATTAATATTCGAAAAACTGTACGACTTGTGCGATAATAACGTAACAGACAAGTGACATAATTTTAATCAAAACTTGTACCTTTTTTTTTTCAATGCAAACTTATATAAAGATGCTCGCCAATTTTATTCTGATTACTATTTTTAGTCGAACGAATATTAATGTTATTAACAGTAATGCAATTATCATAATATTTCCGTTTCTACTTTTTTGTATTCAAAAAATGTGACATTTTACTTTTGGCGTTTTATTTTCAGTGATAATTGTTATAAACAAAGTTCCGACGATTCGTCACGGTTTTGGTAATTATTTAAAACTTTGAGTGGAAAGTAATAAAATATATGATTTAAACCGTGCTTATATAGGCACGTGTTTAGTCGCAAATTAACAACGACTTGCAAGATGATAACCAATATGTTTTCCACATATTCGAGATACAGTTCGTTAACAAGAATACACAGCGTTCAATTGTATTAGCTGCAATCAATTGTAGGTTGTTCCGCTTGCCAACTACAGATAATTAATGCAACACTTAGTCGCCGCGACTAGCTTCGTGACACACACACACACCTTTTCTACAAAAACATGTTCATTAGAAAACTTTTTTTTCTTTAGTCCCCGAAAGCCTTGTTCGTTACACAAATCATCTTTCGAGATCATCTATTTTGAAATTAATCATACAAACAACGATCATACAAGTTGAAGTTTACAAATGAAAAGTTGCAGTCGGCATGACATAAAAAAAGAAACAAAGTGTACAAAACAAGAAAGATGAAATCTAATTTAAATTGAAAAATGAAAAAGGGTATATCTGCGTACTCGTAGCTTCCTATTTCCTTGCTTGACAAACACGATAATTGGTTATTTGGAACTATCTTACCATGTGTACTTGAAAATCACTTATGGTTACTCTACTGTTTTATTTCCCCCTTTTGATCTGCAGCCTCTAATTTCATACATTTTGCTTCCGCCTTTTAGAGCCACTGTAGCTAAAATGAAATATTAAAAAATTGATCGTCTTGTTTGTGAAACGTTTCATAGCGGGTACACTTGTTTGCTAAATTTGATTATCAAAATGTATGCGGACATAAGATTCATATTGATCCAATTTTATTGTTAAAAGCCAACAGTCGCGAGATCGCTGCTAAACTTTTCGCTAAGGTAACAATCTCGGAATATTTGAATTGAATTCAAATGCGGCGCTCACCTTGACATAATACTCCCGTCGTGAAATTGATTACAAACTGTACAATTTAATAAGTTTCACTGTGTTTACCTTTCGCATCTTTATTTTCAACTCCGTTTTTTTTTCTTCTGAATAACAAATATGTGATCAAAATTGTTTTTTAATAAGTAAATGGAATTATCGTATTGAATTATTAATTATGTACGATTTGATTATGTTGTAATATAATTGATGCAATTAGGAATGGGAATGAAAGCAAAAGTTTTGAATGAGACTGTCAAGAAAAGGAAAGTGAATGAAACCGAAATTAAAAGTCGCGTGAATGATTTCGGATACCCGAAGTAAAAGCAACTTGCAATGTGATGGTAAATGCTGTACTAACTATTTCAAGGTCCCAGCTGTGTAAAGTTGTTGAACTCAACGAACATTATAGCATATAGATCCCGAGTTCGAAGTCTTTTATCATATTTTTAGACAACCGATATCGTCAATCATCTAGCCAAGCTATAACATTGTAGAAACAACATGCATTTCCGCTGTTGCCATGTTTGCAAACAAATCTATAGACAAAACTAAAAATTGATAAAAAACAAAATGCACAATAAATAAAAATCTTTTTCTTTATTATAAAATTTAAAAATATCAACTGAATTTGCTTTTTAAAAATGAATGAAAAAAAACTTGTTTTTATGAAAACATGGATTTTTCATTTGTCGCTTCTGTGTGATATTATTTTTCATTTGTCTGTTGTAGTTTTTATTAGTCGAGGAGGAAAAAAAAGGTGACGCAAAAATCTGTCGATTTTCCCAATGGAAATCTGAACGGATCAAATGAATTAGTCAGTCGCTATCACAAAAGTTTTGCTCTAGATATTCTTTACACACTAATTTTTGTTTATTTTTGTCACCTTTCTCTTTTGCAAGCAACAAATCATGGAACTAAATATCAACAGATATCGATGACGGCTCTAACGGCGCAAGTTTGACTGAAACCTTTTATAGTGCATTCCAATTAAGTTTCAAACGTAATACTACCAAGTCAATCACCCAAGTTTACATAACAAGCATACTACTTTTCGAGCGAACAACTCGGCCTTTACGCAATCGCGCCTCGTTTGTAACGCTCATTGCAATCAATTATTCGCGCAAAAGAAGACGCTCTCGTCGCGTGTGAGCGTTTTCATTTCATACATGCTAATTGATCGTCTAACGGATCAATTAATAACGTCTTACAATGTTGTTTCACGTGGAATTTTATTTTATCTAATCAGGATTAATGTTAGTTTAATAAGTCTTAATTGTGCAGCAGAAGAAAAAATTATCATCAGCATTTTAATCACGAATCAGTGTTTTTTCAATGTTTTTTTATTCTTCATCCTTTTTTTATTTCGTTTATCATGCTCAATTAGAAGTTACTCAGAAATTGAAACTGGATGAAATTTTTTTTGTTCAATTATACGTGGAAAAGTGTGTCGAAGAAAGAAAGAACATGTTTTGCTTTGGTATTAAAATTTGTATAGCATAGTCTTGATTGAAAAAAAAAGTATATTGCTCGGTGTCATCTAAGTGTATTCATGACAATTCAAGCCTGTTATCACACGACGATAAAGAGAAATAACGGCAAGCGTGAAATGAATTTTATCGCGTGATTATACTCGAAAGATTTTGGGCTGACAAGGTCCTTCGTTGTAACGAGATTACGAAACAATTTTTCTGAATGAGACGAAAAAATTAGGCCGTTTTGGAGGCCGCCAAAAGCTCCAATTTTTGGGTCCAATTATATAAAATGATGACGACGCTTGTTATGCGAGACCCCTTTAATTCCTTTCTTTTTCTTTGCAGAAACAAAAATTACCCAGGTCGATATTTTTTATCATCAGTAATGAATTCTGCGAAAGGTTCTCGTACTATGGAATTCGCAGTAAGTATTTTGCAATAAAAAATTAATTCAACGTGAATGAGAATAAAAATTTTATCTTACAGAGATTAAAAAATTGTTAATCATTTTTTTGCCTTTTTTCGCAGCAATTTTACCGATATTTCTTCGACAGAAGCTCGGATACGCGGAGAACACCGTTTTAATCATTTATCACACCTTTGCCATGCTCGTCTATTTCTTCCCACTTATTGGAGCAATCATCGCAGATTCCTTTCTTGGTCGATACAAGACAATTTTTTATTTAAGCATGGTGTACGCGCTCGGCCAATTACTCCTCTCAGTATCGGCGATCCCTATGAATTTTTCAACAACGTAAGTATACCAACATCAAAAGTATCTCGAACATTCAATTTTTACCCAATAAAACGAAAATCAAAAAAATTTCTTCGTTGAGCTTCGGCCAGTATCTGCGGCCAATTACATTTTATCGACAAATCGATGAACTTTGATATGAAAGATTTAGCCATGATGTTGGAAATCAAGATTTCGTACGTCGCATTTTTTATTTCATTTACTGATGAAATACATTATCATTATTTGTCGATAAAAATTCACTCGTCAAATCTTCCGTGAAAAAATGTTAAACTTTGGGCGTCGTCATTTTTTCATCATGCATTCATAATGCATGTGAAAAAGGGCATCAAAAATAACGGACAGGAAAATGATCATCCGGACGTACGAACATTTGAGAGTAAAATTGAAATTAGATTAATTGCAAATCTGCGCTCATAATTTTCAACTTACCATGATGGTCATACTGAAAATAAATAATTCATCGTCATCCAGGGATCGAAATTATGCAAATTCTTTGATTAACATAATATCACAGTTGTTTAGTTATATCATCAGTATGATTTTTGAAGCCATCAAAAAATCAATTAATTAAAATCTCATTAAAAAAATGTTGTATGTAAAATATATCTAATTAATGGAAAATAATTTCATATAATTGTCGGCTTTTGTATCTGGATGTTGAGTTGGTCAGTGCCGGCTATAAACTAGAAGTTCAACTAAGTCATAAATTTGTTTCATCGAAATTGAAAGTGGCACGTGGGCTCAGAAAAAAAAAACACCTGACACAGATGTTGCGGCAGGTTTCACTTTCATCTGTTCGTTATGCAAGGACATTCTGCGAGGACGACTTGTGTGTCCTCGTATTTATATAAGAAAAAATAATACAGATGTCAACGCACTGTTGGACGCCATTAATCTAATTATGATTAAATTACAATATTAAATTTGTGTCACATTTTGATTTCTTATCTGACAGAATCAAATTAATTTTTTACGACTTTTTTTGGAATTTAAATTAATCAACTTTGAAAGAACTTTTAAAATAAAAAATGATAATCATTGGTCGAATTTCTCCACATGATTGTTGAGTTTCAGAGTTTAAAATTTCAAGCTCATTAGTCAAAGCGTTGTCTAAAACTCGTTTCATTTTGCAGAGAAATCACGATGATTGGATTGCTCTTAGTGGCCGCCGGTACCGGCGGCATTAAGCCGTGTGTATCTGCTTTCGGAGGTGATCAATTTGTTCTACCCCAGCAGGCACGTTACTTAGCGATGTTCTTTTCCTTGTTTTACTTCGCCATCAATTTCGGCTCCGTATTCTCAACGTTCCTCACACCTATACTCAGGAAGGATGTCACGTGCTTCAGAGAACAAACTTGCTACTCCTTGGCGTTTTTCGTACCTTGCGCACTTATGATTGCGTCTATAGGTAAACTAAAACAATCAATTGTGCTCAAAGCTTTCTGCCAAATTCACTGAAAGAAGAGAAAGAACGATCATGTATTTTTTTATTGCAGTTATTTTTGTTGCTGGTAAAAAGATGTACAAAATATCAGAACCCCAGGGAAATGTTGTTGCAGATGTTGTAAAATGCACCAGTGTAAGTAAACCGAACTAATGATGACAATAGCGAAAATCAAGCATCAAAATTTATTTGTTGTTTAATTGTCAGCACGCAATAGCTAAGAAAATAAAATCGAACAAAGGACACCGTGAACATTGGCTGGACCACGCGGATGACAAGTTCGACAAAAGTATGATCTCAGATATCAAAGATGCGTTTAAAGTACTTAAGCTGTTTGTCCCCTTGCCGATTTTCTGGGCCCTGTTTGACCAGCAAGGATCAAGATGGACCTTCCAAGCCTCAAACATGAACGGCGAGCTCGGCTTGTATATCATGAAACCTGACCAGATGCAAGTCATAAATCCTCTTCTCATCCTCATTTTCATTCCTCTTTTCGAAACTGTTATCTATCCTCTCCTCAGAAAAATTAACCTTGCTACTCCACTCAGAAAACTGACGTTAGGCGGTATTTTGGCTGGAGTTGCTTTTCTTATCTCCACTTTTGTTGAGATTAGTCTAGAGGTATGGTCTAAGAGCTTAATTTGTTACCCAATAACTAGATGTTTATTTAATGATTTTTATTTAAAATTAAATTTGATTTTAGAAAACATATCCTGTTGTGCCAGAAGCAGGACTCGGACAATTGAGAGTTTACAATACATTAAATTGCACGATGAACGTCACAATTGAAAATGAGCAATTTGTTTTGAAATCTTTGGAAATGTGGCAGAAGGTTGATTACAATGTTGATAAGAAATTGAATTTGAAATATGAGATGTCATATGAAAATTGCTCTTATGCTCCAAACCCTAATTACAAAAAGTCAGGTAAGTTTTATCGTGAAGTATTTTTAAAACAAATGTTTTTATACTGTTTTCTATTTTGATAACAAGTACTTATAATGATTTCTTTTGAATTTTAGGAAGTGTTCAAATCGCTGAAGGTATGTCAATTTCGTACGTGGCCACAGCGAAGGGTTTGCAATCACCATTCAAAGACAGCGTGGCTCGACCAAAAACTGGAGAGCCATTGGTGAGAACTGTCCTTTATGTGGACGAAGATCTTTGCGAGAAATCATGCGAGTTCAAATTTCAATATTTCAATACCAAAACAGAGATGGTATACGATGAGGCGGAATTCATTGTCAACAGCAGCTCGGTGTACGTGTCAAAACAGATCGAGCTCGAGTCAGGTCCGTACATGCTCCGGTTGCTAAACGGAAAGGTCGTCGTACCCGAAACGGCACTTAAGTTGGGTGGCGTGTACACGATAATCGCACATTTGTCAAAGTCATCTGCCAATGGAGGAGTCGTGGCTATCACAAAACCCAATTCCGTCCACATGCTCTGGCAGCTTCCGCAGTACGTTATCATCACCATGGCGGAAGTTATGTTCTCAGTCACGGGGTTGGAATTTGCTTTCACTCAGGCACCTGAGAGCATGAAGTCGCTTTTGCAAGCCTCTTGGTTGCTCACTGTCGCTTTCGGCAATCTCGTTGTCGTTATCATCTCTGAAATTAATTTCAACCGACCGGTAAATACATTTCTTTCGAACAAACACATATAAACAAATGTTTTTTCTAGTGCACTAATTTAAATCTTTTTGCAGATGTACGATTTCATTTTCTATACAGCGTTGATGTTCATTGATATATTTATTTTCGCTATAATAGCCAGATTTTATAAGTACAAACCTTTGGAGAGAGAAGAGGACATAAACGAGGACCTGCAGTTGTCCGATAACATCGGTGCTTTTAGTCCTGCCTTTGCAGATACCGAGAAGCATTAATTGAGAGAAATTTGAAATTGTACAGCGCTCGTTTGAAAAAAAAAAAAAGAATCGTCAGTTGAATTGTCACACTAATCACTTCTTCTTGTATCGTTTGTAAATACGGTGAGTATTATCAAGGAAACAAAATGAGAACAGAACAAGCCCTGTGTGAGGCAACTTTATAGTTCCTTAGGGTGTTCGTCAGATTATTTATTTGTCTTACGTTGGGATGAATAATTTCGTTCGTATTTATGTTGTTTTTTGTAAATGAATTTTTATATTCGTTTGCGTTTGTTTTTTTTATGTCATCTCTATTTTTTCATGTGAACAATCGTTTTCAATTTCACATTTACAAATTTGAAGAGGTATTTTTTTGGTTCATCCAGAACTAGAAAAATAGATCCGATTTTGATGTAAAACAATTTTTCATAAAAATGAGAGAGAAAAAAAACGTGAGAAAATTGTAACGTAGGTTACAATTTTGATTTCGTGTTTGACGAAAATACAAGAGACATTTATGTACAGCATTGGTACATAAAATGTAAGATTTTTTGTTTTACAAAAAATGACTTACATAATTGAAAATACGAATTGTATAACTAGACTTATTCAATATTCAATAATATGTATTTTTAATGCATTGGCTTCAATTTGTGATCTTGTCAACAAATTTTTTGAATGCAAAAAATGCAAAGTGCTGAATTTAGATAGAAAATGAACGATTTATAATGAACGTTTAAAAGGATTTACAATTTATGACCACAAATCGTTCATCATTCGTTGTTCTTCATGAATCATCTTGTTTATTTAATAATATATACATTTTTTAGACTACATTTTATATTCCATGACCTTTTTCTGTTAGCAGCACTGTTTTATATGACGCCAAAATAATTATGACTGTTTTGTATTGTACATTTTAAGAATAAATAAATTGTTATAGAGAAAACAATAGAGATTTTTTTTATGCTTACGGGAAATAATATAACTCTTACACTTCATTGATCCACAAATATTATACAGTATAAACTTATTTTTTGTACTTAGAGAAATAGTTATAAATGAACAAAAAATGAATGAATAAACGAATAATAATAAAAAATTTGAAATCAATATTTATCAATAATTTAAATTGTTCATTTTAAACTATAAAAAATAGTTTCTAAAACATAAAAAATAATTTTAGTGTGACCATTGATGCTTAGGCAATTCCAAGTCAGAAGATACACAAAAATTAATATATATTTTTTAATTCGAAAGTATTAATATTATTGAAAATCACTTGTTTAACAAATGATCAAATCATTTTTCATTTCGTTAGAGTCTCGAACGTTGAAAAGGACGAATAATCAATGTGCGATATTTTTTTGCTTCGTATTTTTTTTCTTTTTTTGTATTGACTTCGACTGACGCAAAAATATTGAAAGAATTTTTGTACTACATGATCGACCGAGCGAAATAGAGGAATAAAACTTTGTTCGATTGACAAGTGCATGAGCGACGAGTACATGTTTCGTCGCGTCACGCTGCGTTGTAAATTGCACATACATATTTGTTGAATTAAAAGCTATAGGTATCCGTGACTATCGGTCGACCTCTGGGTTATGTCATTCCCATCATTCACACGTTATATAATATTTATAATTATATATAAATATATACCCCAAATGCACTAGTTGTATGGAACACAATTTTTTCGGAGAATTTTTTCTTTAAATCACGTTCTAGTATCATACACATGAAAAAACAATCGGTAGAAAAACGACAATGTATATAGAAAAGCATTTTCCACGTTACACTTCCTACCTTCGCGCACTTCTTTGGTACAGATGAATAAATAAATATTCAATAATTGAAGGAAAAACGATTTTTTGAAGAAAAATAGCCGTTTCACTCGTTTGGGTATAAAACTATATTTTCTAATAAAATATTAATTGAAAAGGAATTTAAATTTGTTTGTCAATGCGAGGAAGGTATGAGATGTAAGTTGTAACTTTCCCTATGCACATGAAACTTATGTACACAAGCTATAAGTTTGGCGAAGATGACCCTTAACAGTATGTTTCGCTCGTGCAATTTGTTACATTTTTACAAGAAGTACGATTATCGATCGCTATTTTATTTTCATTCAACGAGCACTGGATAATTCGTAAAACATTTGTTAGAATTTATTCAACTATAGCGCATTTTTTTCATTTTTTGTTGCGTTTCTCCTCGCTTCGTCATTATTTTCACAATTCTTTCCCAAAATAGAAATTTGTTCCTCACTTGACTGAGAAGTAGAATAGAGATATACTTTATTTCTATGTTAGAGAAATAACGAATTTAACATCAGCAGAATGAGGAAGGAGAAAACCCGATAAAGCGTGTGATTGGTATATTTCCTATATGATAATAAAAGTAGTCATAAACACGTAACAAAGTGTCGAGTATTCAGCGTTATTTTGAGTAAGCGAACGAAACTCTCGGCGATACAGTTGTTGATATATCAAAGATTGTTTTTTTTTTTTCTGTTCCTGTTGCAATTACATGATAGACTATAATCAAACTACTAATCCAACTCTTTTTATTTCTTCTGATTTGTTTTGTTTTTTTTTGTATCTTGAATTCAAAATCAGTATCACTCGAAACGATATTTTCATTGTACGATTTTATGGATGGACTGCGCGCACGTTTATTACAATTAGTCGTAATGCGATTGCATGTACAGCGGCTGAGCTTTCGTACAACAAACATTTTGAGTATCTTGAAAAAGTATACAGTAGATTCGATATTGTCAGAGTAACAAACCCACGTCATTCTCTCGCAGACAGCGCGGCTCAAGCAAGTTAAAATGTTACATGAAAATCTCATTACATGAAATCTTAAAACTGTAGAAGCAATTTATACAATGGAGGAAAACAAATGCTCGAAAAAAATTGTATTTAATTATTTATTCATTAATCTTCATATTTATTTTAAGCAATGTGTAAATCACAGGTTGTGACATGTGAAAACTTATAAACCATCAGTTTTTGATTGTTTGAAATTTTATATTTAATTTAATTATACATATTGACAACAAAAAATTGGATTTATCAAAAAATTGTTTGACAGTTTGTTAACTAATTAAAATAATGAGGTTACTTGAACAGTTTGGTTTTTGATTGTACGTTTGTCAATATGGAAACGAATGAGATCAGTTAAAATAGTTGCCACCAACATTCACAACAACTTAAGGCATGTGTTGACTGACAATGAATTATGACTGCAGAACTGAAAGCATAAATGCAGCACGCCTACTACTTGTATGCTGAAGCATCGTTCACTCACCGGGTTACTGCATTGCCGCAAATGTAGCCTATTCAGAATTTATGACGCAAAAATCATTGCTTTTTGTCATCATCACAACAATATACGTTTAAAATATTACATTTTTAAAATGCACACCAAAATTTTCCTCATATCATTTTTCACGATTTTCCTTCTTTTCAAATAAATCTAAGTAACAAAAAATAAACTATAATCATAAGAAAAACTGAGTACAATTAAAGAATCATAAACATTTGAAAAAAAAATTTTTTTTACTAGACTTTTTTTGTTGATTGCACATCATAGGTAGTAATTTTTCTTGTTCTTTAAACAATAAATAATATTTCACCAACATAACTTTGTGGCGTTAAATGCATACAAAAAGGAGCAAGCAATATTGGTATATACAATTATTGATAAAAAAATGTACAGAGCTTGAAATTAAAGTTGAATATATATATAAATTTTTTTTTGGATTTGCTCCTTGCCTACAGAGAAGCAAATTTGAACGAAAAAATATGAGAGCAACCGCGAAACATTAATACACATTACCAGCTCAGTTATTTTTAATATCAATCATTTTACAATCTCTGAGACATTCGATATGTTCGCATATTCTACATATTCTTTATAATTCATATCACAGATACGGAAGTGTTAGTTTTTGGAAAAATTCGTCTTGGCATCTTATATACGGTGTATTATTATGTTCAGTGACTATAACGGAAGACCAAGAAGTTTAACAATACGCGAAAACTCAGTACCTTCCTTTTCATGACAAGATTAACAGGTTTTTCTTTTTTGGTCCAACTATAGGATGAGTTTATAATAAATTATATTTATGTGTATTTGTATATTATACGAGAAACGTATCAAGAGATACGATTTAAAATTCTGTTTGCATCTGAAGAATCGATCGGATAAAAAATTTAAAGTGGAAATGAAATATATAAAAAACGTCGTGTGAGTTGATTCCTTGAAAAGTTGTTTCGCATGAAATTCACAGTTCAAATGATGTATTAGATATGTAAAATGAAGTAGCGGCGAATTAAAATGAAAAAAACCCAACAAAGAGTATTGCAGAAGCTGATCTTGTGTGTTTGTTCAAATTGAGATTTGGATCGCTGATTGGGTTTGGGTCATTGGGTCATCCCAATAAATTGGGATTATCAAAAATACATCTTTCAAATGTGCTGCTTCTGTGATAAAATAAATTTTCAGTGATATATCGAGACTTTGGTCAGACAATTTTTTACATCTCAAATTTGATATTTACAATATTTCTCGTATAAAACAATTCAGCATCTGAATTTGGTTTCTGTTTATTTGATGAACCCCTACTAGCTCTAGTCCTTTGGAAGTTTCGGCCGAGCATTATCCTGATTGATTGAATGCGAAACTGTATGTAGACCCTCCTGTCCGAATCACCCCTGCAATACTCTCGATGAGCAGTCACTCAATAAATTAAAAGCGCGTGCGTCTCCTTCGGATCGGTAGTTAGCTGGGCGTCTTGCGACTCACGTCGTCCTTTCGATCACTCTCGTCCTTGACGGAATTGTTGTCCTCGGCGTTGGCGGAACTCTTGGCCGTGTCTTCGTTCTCGGTTTTGACCTCTGGTTCGATTTTGTCCGCGACTTTCTTTGCCGACGCGTGATAATTGGCGCCTATTCTCGACTCGCCTTTTGCAGCGACGAGGTCGCGCGAGCTTATTTTCGGCTCCCGCTTAAATTCGTATTCCTTGAAGCGACTGTCCGTAAGGTCCGCGAGAGGCTCGTGGTTTTGCGAGTTGTATTGCGCGCTATCGGTCGGTAACGGCGAGTCGCTTGGCAAGGAAGAGAGGCTGTTGCGCCCGAGCGCCACCAAGCCGCCGGAAGTCGTGTGCAGCGAGCGCGCCGGCGGCACCGACCTACGGCCCGCCGAGGAATCACTATCGATGGCGCACGAATCGCTAACGAGCAGCGAATTGTTCGAGTCGGAACTTCCCTCGAATCCCGACCGAAGGGAATCCGTCTCTGCATTGCCGCTTCTCTGATGCTTCTTCGATGTTTGTGACGCCACTTTCGGGCTGTTATGATTCTTGTGCTCCGCTGCTTCCGCGTTGCTGATGTTGTCCTGCTTCTTCCACTTCGTTCGACGATTTTGAAACCAGATTTTAACCTGCGAACATTAGTCATTTAAGATTTATCATTCCACAAACAAATTACTTTTAAACATTTTTGCAAATTTTATAGCTTTCTGCGATTAAATTTCATAAATAGTGACACCTTTTATCGAATAATTATATTGAGCATTACAAAAATATTATGCAGCAATTTTCAGTCAAGAAATTTTTTTATATTACGACTTGGTTTTATTTTTAAGTCGTGCTAATTTGTTTCATTTGATGTATAGATTATAATTTAACTGATTTTAGGTCCTTGCCCTGTAAAGGGTTAATCAATTTGTTCAAAATTACATTAGGTTCTAATAGATTAATGAGAAATATTGTGGCCGTTCTGACTCTAAACAAATCGTATACGATTCGGATATTTCAAAGTATTGAGCAAAGTAATAGCCTGGTAAACTTTGTTTTAATGAAAAGTTATTTATCATTAACACAGGACTTGAACTTGTTCAACTTTTTTTTACACAGCCTCCTTCATTCTTCGCCGTAACTCATTGAGGAGAATTTGTCGCGAAACTTTTACGAGGTGTACGTAACGTCAATTGTTTAGCTAAAATAAATTATGCTTTTGCAATCCTGCGACCAATTTTATTGTTTACAATTATTCAAAATGAACTAGAATATATGATGGGTATAAATTTCTCTATATTTTACATTTTGTGAATCAGTTTCAAAAATAAACATAGTCCTGATTTGAAAGTAGGTACATCTGGGCTGAAAGTCCTGCAGGATTTAGTCTCTGGACCAAATCCTGCACAAGTCGAGGATGTTTTAGAAGTGAAGTTAACTAAATGTAAAAAAGAAATGGCACCAAAGTCCAGCATGTTTACTTGAATTTAGTTTGCAATTCGATTTTTGCTTTATTGCAAATAAACTCCGCATGAATGGAATAAAAGTAAATCGAAAAAAATTATCATTTACTGAAACTGAATGAAAGAAATGTGTGTCAGCTGGGATTGGGTTAGTCTACCACCGGTTAAAATTTTAAATTTGATAATTGGATCGACTTTATTTTTCAAACCAATTATTTGTACATTTTTCTCAATGGGATAGCAAAATGTATTTCATACTCAATTATCATCGATTATCCATTTTCGATTAATAATACGGACAAAATATTTGTCTCGTGCTCTCGTGATTTTCATTATTACAACACATTTTCAAAAAATACTCTTCATAAAAATGTAAAAATCTCGTAAATTAATAATTTGAAAAATAATCAACTTTTTTTAAGGGTAACTATGAAAATTATTTTCATTCAAAAATTAACTGGAATGAATAGTTTGATAATATATTATTGATTACAATAAATCAAAACAATTGGTATGTTTTATTTCGAACTTTTTCAGATAAATGGTTGAAAAACATTGAAAACTATGATTGGTATAGTGCCTTAATTGTTAAATCATCTAGCATGAAATTTGACAAAGTTTTAGTCTATGGCACCATGTTGATTACGTATAATATCTGTGGTGAATTGGAATAACCAGTTAACGTGATATAGGGATTACATATACACTTAACTGCATGGTTATTGCTATTCACCAGAGATATATTCTTTTAATTTTTAATTGGCTCACGGTTTCGTCAATTGACATTTGTAGTCTCATTTCAGTGGAACTTATGGATGACAATGTCACTTGAACATCACGTGATTCGTTTTGACAAACGAGAAACGTTTAAGTGATTCACACACGCAACTTTACTCAAGCCTGCTTTGATGTAGCTTTGCTCGCACTCCTTGCGCAGTTGGAAATTAAGACCGGCTCTTTAGAAATGAGCGACAATTAGTTCGTAAAATAATCATGTTGGAATGAATTTTATAATAAAATTAAAATTAGTGAGAGAAAATTATTTTCCAACACTTTTGCAATTTAAATTGCATTTGAATAAAATGTTCCCATTTGTCGTTTTATACAAGATTTGAAAATATAAGGCGCCTAATATATTTTTTTCTAAAAAAAATTTCGGATGCGCTACATTTGTATCCAATGAAAAAACGTTTATATTATTTAAATCACAGCCAAATTTCAGTCACGTAAAAATTTTGTCAGAGTGAAATATGTTTTACGGTTGTGAATTTAACCAATATCATATTTGTTCGGCGAAATCGTTTTTATTGGACTGATTCCACAATAGAGTATTTTATCCGGTAAAAAATATTATTCGCGGCAATTGTACCTATATGATGGTATATTTTTGAACCAAGGCCGATGGATTCGGCGCCTTAGAAAAAGCTTTATATATTTTTCTATGATATCCTGAAAGTGACTTTTTCTCTCACTATAGAGGATGCAAAAAAGTTGTTTGTACAAACAAACGTTAAACGGTCGGCGATTTACTGCAAAATATTTTCGCGCTTGGAAATGATGATTGATCAAATGAAATCTGGATGATTAATTAAAGCTCGTGTTTTTTGCCTCGGTTAAATTACTCCGGACAATAACGTTAAGCACGCCCGCTCGTTAATTGTACGTGGATCATATATTTATGATATTTGACCTCTCTGTATTATATTGCGAACTTTGCAAACGAAACTGCATCATCCTCTTATGATGAAAATCACTTATTTAATAGTTCCGAAAGTGCGCAGGTCACAAGTGATTCGGGATTATAGCAGTACGTGTATTATACAGACAAAAGTGAATCTCATGCGGCTGGCAGCCATGTTGTTTGATCATTACATTTAATAACAAATTTCAACAAACGAAAAACGCCACTTTATGTCTGCCCCCTCACAAAAAATTGCTCGTTTTTGTTTTTAGCATTTAAGATTCTCCGACATTTAAATCTCAAATTGAATGTCAGATGAAATGATACATTTTGTGATTTCAAAAGACGCCTTATGACTGTTAAAAGATTCAGGTTTCGTTGAAAAATTGAATTTTCATCGATTAAAAATTAAAAGCAGTGTCACAAACAGACGAATGAACTGCGTTGTTTTATTGATGTCGTGGAATATCAAAATCTACTCGCAAAACTAAATCTCATTATTGTTTGAAAATGAATCATACGAGGGATATGTTTGAAAATAAATTTTGTAAAAAGAGAAAAAACAAACTGAATGCAAAACATACCTCTACGCAGAACTAAATTATCGGACAGTGGGATGCAATTTTTTTTTCATCAATCAATTTTCTAATAAAAAGCGAGAACCATTCCCACTGCTTGATTGCAAAAACGCGCTAATTGCATTGCAGATAAATTATTTACAAGAACGAATTTTCAATATTCATCGCAAACAAACTTTTCCGTGTAATGATTGTCTCATCGATGTAACAAATAAAAATAACGCACGCGCCGGCTTGATTGTGAGAGTCTTAATTTCACATCAAATGCAATTCTCCATTACGCGAGATCGGTTGAACAAAACAAAAGTATAAAAAAAATGTGTATCATGAATTTCGATATGTTTCAATTAACTGACTACATTTTTAAATAGTCGCGACAAAAATGAAATCATCCGAAATAACCGTAGGGTGAAATCCAGTCGATTATGAAATCAATGAAAGGAGAAAACAAACGGGACAAAAAGTCGGAAAAACATGAGCCGAGGCGGATAATTAAATTAAATCAAAATATCAAATTTTATCACATCCGCTAAAGTTGAATTATTATAGCTCGGCTTTCATTTCCCGCAAATTTTTCATCATACATTTTGAGTAATCAGGAATGCGCATTTTCCGTTGCAAAAGTCATCGGGCGATTGACGTTTGTGTCTTTGCATAAATCAATTGGGTGTGTATTAATGAAACAATCGATTATGAAGCTCGGACTCTCACAATTTGATACATTTGATTTGCTTGGCGGTGAAAAAGAGGTGGAAGAAAATTCGACAGCATTATTGATCGGCTGGTAATTACCTACAGCTTTCATGGATTTGTGTGTTCGGTAATAAATGTCTCGACTTCTGCGCCGCCGCTTATCATCGTAAATTTTAATCGCGTGTATATCAACACGTGGATTAATTAATTGGATTAAGTTGGCCCGACAAAAATTAGCCGAACGAAAAATATGGGAACAAAAAATAGCCACTTTCCAAGTTGCATTTTCATTCACGTGTTATTGTTGGATGTTTTTTGAAAAAACACCATTTTTTTCGACAAAATAATAATTACGCTACAAAAGAGGAAATTATTCAATCCTGCAAAGTGGTATTGTGTTAAAATGGCGAGCAATTTTATTGGACATCACTCAGTTATTCAACCGATGACTCTCGTTGCTTTTCATTCGCTTTCAATCTTTAATTAAATCCGTCATAATTCATAGGTAAAGTTGTTCGATAAAATGTATTGTCCGACATATCATATTCTTTGTTGGCGAGTGTTTCCTTGAAAAATGTAAGAGGGTAATAAAAATGATGGAATCAATAAAAAAATTAATATTAATATGAGCATGAATAAATTGATATGAGCCGGTGTGAATATCTCAAAATTTGGAAAAATTTTTGACTCACATATAAAATGTTGATCAGTTTGATTGGCGAAATCTGAAATATATATGTGCGGCATGAAAATAAATGATCGAGCAGAGAGTGGAAATAGTTCGAATCTTAATCCAGAACTGTAATCTCATTAATTGTTCTCCGTTAAATCTAAAAGCACTCGAAACTTGAAAAAGTCGGATTTTTTCAACGTATCTGCTGAATTTGAATTTAATTTCCATGCTAAGATTAAAAGAGGTAATAAATTTCCGTTTAAATATAATTTTTTAGTTCACATCTTTTATATTTGCCAGACTGAATTGATTGATTGGTCGTCGTCTGAATTGAACGTTTTTTAATCTGAAAATATTTTTTGAAAACTATATTGTCTGGTTTGACGAACTCTCGTTTCAATTGAATAAATCAGTTTTAATTTTTTAATCGGAAAAATGATCTTAGGTGGGCAGCACTTGGGCAAAAATTAAAAAATATGTTGTGGTTCAAGTACATGTTGATATCATTAAACTTATATGTTTGTTTTTTGTTTGAGTATATACATGAGTTTGGTTTATATGCGATATAGTGAAAGTTTATATGGTCTGGTTTGATGAAAAATAAAATTAAAAGTGTGATATGAAATGAGTGATGACACGCGTCAGTCGAGTTAAAGAGTATATCGAGGCAAAGACAGAGGCAGGTAGAACGGGAAGAGAAAATAGTTGTCGCGTGATGGAAGGTCCAGAGGATGGAACAGATTACGCGCACATGCCACAATAATAAGCGGAGAACGACCGACCGGCTGGCACCAATTGCGTCTGATTGTCTCTAATGGTTCTGATAGTCGCTGATATTCAGCCACCTACTTGCCGCGGCCACTTATGATGTCCAGTGTTAAGCGCGTGGCTTCTTAACCAATTATTTCATCCCGTACCTACGTTTGCCTATGAAACGCTTATTCGTATCATTTTCATCCCGAGCTAAATTGTTTCGATTTTTAGTATTTTTATCATTCGTAACAAATTTGTTTAACAGTTGTCATTTTCTACCATCAAACATTTACATTAGATTTACTGCACCAATAAATGGACGGCTCAAAAAATTGCTACTTTGAACGACATCGTAATGTTGATTTTGCCATTTTTTACAATCAAACTCTTGATGCTCGTACACAGAGAGAACTGTGGACTGATATTTGCTCAAAATTGTTTGCTACTGAAAATCGCTCCGATCAGAGCTGATTTTCAGCTGGCTCCGCCCCTTTCTCGTGTGTGTTATACCTTAAGTATGTGTTG
>JAAMPD010000808.1:81556-109077 GCA_025266255.1 Trissolcus basalis
TATTTGCTCAAAATTGTTTGCTACTGAAAATCGCTCCGATCAGAGCTGATTTTCAGCTGGCTCCGCCCCTTTCTCGTGTGTGTTATACCTTAAGTATGTGTTGAGTGCGAGATATTCAGCAGCAACTTACACATTTATTCTAAGCTACACATATACAAAAGGGGCGGAGCCTGCTGAAAATCAGCTCGGATCGGAGCAATTTTCATATTAGAAATTCTACCGAATTTCAGTCCTATCTTACGAATGCGTTTTCCGCTTTTGTTTCGAGCATTTTTCGAGGCACATTTCTCTCTGTGTATATATAATATTTAAATTTATTTCACTCTCTTAAATTGATTACAACTTGTTTTACACTCTTATTTATATATATTTGTTGACGATGCAAATTTAAAACTATGTCTGAGTACTTCTAATACTCGTCGATCTACTTCGCCTAAATAAATTAAAATTAAAATAGTATGATATGCGCTCGTATATTTATAATTGAATATTATAATGTTTGCTAAATATCCGTGTTAAAACTTTGATCCTAGTGTGGATAACATACAAAGACTTTGTGCAATCCGAATGGCGAATGATTTTCGATTGTTATTGTCGGTTAATTTCATAATCATTCTGCATTCATTCAGCTAGAAATTATGATTTATATCAAACATAATTAGAACGGAAATTTGCAATGGTCGTGCAAACCTTTCTGCGAAAATGTTCAATGATTTCAACGGAAAACTGCATTGAATCTTTATGCATACTCGACTAAAACGTAAGAACAATTTTATAAAGATGTTCATAAATCAATCTAAAATTCATCGAGAAGTATATTTTTAAAACTCCAGAAGAGCAGTAATGAATACTTTAATTAGAATTTAAATTAGTTCCTAAAAATGTAACGAATTCTTCATACTCGTGGAGAAAGATTATTGAAAAATACTCAGCGCCTTGAATAAGTAATATAATAAAATAAGCTGATCGCATGAATATATCGAGACACAATTTCTGTTCTTAAAATGATATTACACTTTGCTTCTTCGTACGAAATAAAAAGTTCAAACGGGTTATTAATTTTATAATGTATCACAGAAACATAAAATTATCTCATCTTCAAGTGACATGAAAAACGTATTCGTGCAAAATTGCTGTGGAGCTTTTAGATCAAATTTCGTTAAAACTCTATTCATTGAAATGGCATTCTAATTAAAAGGACGAGCCAATGTATCTCTCATATATAAATTAAAAGTATCTGCAAATCTCTACTCTTAGAACTATTAAGAGGACAAGTATCTTTATCGTCTGGTTTTAATTAAATATATTCCAATGTCCCAAAGGAACAAAAATGTTTCATATTTTTCTATAACTTTCATTCATATTCAACTTTGATCAATTATAAATGCAAATGGCGTATTCTGAAAAAAAAAACGATTTCAAATTCAGTACTTTTTACTATTAAATTAAAGTAATAACAAATTAAATTATTATATAAATGCCACAGTAGTTATCATGTACTTTTTTTATGTTTAATACACGTTTAAATGTTTTTTGAAAATATATTCGCACTTATTGACAGGAAATGAATTGATTATTCAAATTCAATTGATATTGAAGATTTATTATATCATTACCGTTGAAGTAAACAATTTTTTTTCATCGTTACCAAATTGTTGTTTATAAATTTGGATTTATAAAGTTGGTGGAAATGCACAAGTTTGATTCACAAATTATATGATAGTTGAGGAACTCATTCCAATCGAGTGAGTTCAATAAATTGACACAACAGAAGTCATATAAATACATATTATCATATTCACTTGTTTAATGCATTTATTTATCAGTCACTAGCCGGTTAGATATTCATTAGATATTCACTGTATCCAATGGACATTTAATCACGATCAAATGTATTATTTACTCATATTTGAAGCTGTTTCAGATTTTAGATTGCCTCTAATTAAATTTCATACACGTTGGCAATATTTTATTTAATTATCATTTTGGAACGGACAAATAATATTTATTTATAAAAACTCATCTGCAAAAAGATGCATAAATAATGGGATCGAATGCAAATTTCATATCTAAAGTGGCATTTTTTATCACAAGATATAACAGTCGTACATATGAACACTGTTTTCATTATTTATTTCAACGGTTCAAGTTAAATGAAAAATTTGTTCGTCCAACTGATTGACAATCAACAAGTGAGAATAAGTTATGATAAGTAAAAATGAGATATTGGAATGATTAATAGTGAGAATGAGCCGTAGCGTGGGTACTTTAAACGGCTGCACATAGCGCATCTCCTCTAATATAATTTGAGGTTGGGAAATATTTCGTCGTCGGTTAGGCCCGCAAACATTACGTTAATTAGTTATCAGACCGTGCTACCAGCATCCCAACGTCGGGACACGACAATGGCGTGGCTCGCACATACATACATCACCGATAATAATATTACAGAATACGATTGCGAATCGCGGGTAGTCTGTCGGGCGTACCGCGCGCTCACGCTTGTCTGTTATGCGTCGCATCATGCACAAGTATGTATAATACACATAAATTTTGCTCGATAAACATTACTTAGGGCTTCAGTCAACAGATTTCTCATGCAAATGAAATTCGATATCCGCTTAGCGTATCAACACTTGATTTATCATTTTTCAACGATATTTTCAGCTCAAAACTCCAACTTGGTTCCGATCCGCCAAGACTACGTGTGTAACCCCCGATGAATAAGCAGCAGCCCTCTCACACTCGAGAGCCAATTTCACACTTTTCTCAATGCGATATAAAAATAATAACAAATTACACATGCAATGTTGATGACCCGTTATGAAGCAAGACTTATATTTTTCCAATTTGTCCAATTTTCAAAAAATTTTGTCTCAGACATAGTTACTTTTATAGTCACCTTCTTTTTTTTTCACTTCTGATTTTGAGTGAATTCATGGTGTCTGACAAATAGGTGAAGTTTGTATGTGAGCTTGTATGCATCTGCCCCGACATATTTTATGTTAATTACGTTTTTTTTTACTTTAAGTTTATCAAATTGATTATTTATAATCAATGATGTACAAGTCCTGTGTATACGATTGGTCGTGCTGTTAAAATTAAATGAAATATGAATTATTGAGTCAGTCGACTCGATTTAAACGTGCCGGACAAATTCTGTAACTGAAATTGATTAATTATTTATTAATTTGTTAATTCGAAGTTTGTATCCTTTGGGCTTAAATTGGCAGATAAATCCGATAACTTCATTGATCTGAATCTATTGAAAAATTATACTAATAGAAGCTATTTCAGTCTTTTCACTTGATTCCAATATTAAAAATGTCTTTCGTATTTTGATTCAATTATCAAAATTAAATTACAAATAAATAATGATCACATCAAATATTCCTTAAGAGGTCAAATACACCTAGATAAATGACAATATCCATTGTCGTTCCATTAATAAATATGAAAATAATTTTTATTTGTATATGAACATACGAATATTATATATTTACTACCGGTAGAAATTAAATAAATTCAATTTTTTAAGAAAATTTAAAAATGTCTATAATGTCCTTTTCGAATTGACAATCATTTTTTATATATAATAATATTTTATTGGATGTTTAAATTCTTAAGAATTCTTTTAACATATTTTTCTTTCAATTTTGGTGTGAAATTTATCGTTTAAGGTGTAAATTGCTAATGAAAAAAAAACATATATTTAAAAATATAAACGAAGTTGTAAAAAAGATTTGAAAGAAAGTTTTTGGTTGGCAAATTATGTATAGTGACTGATCAACGATTAATGAAAGTTTGTGCAAATGAATCTACAGAGTCAAACTAACCTGTGTTTCCGTGACATTCAGCAACTTTGCCATGTCGGCCCTCTCTGAGGAGCTCAGGTACTTCTTCACTTCGAATTGCCTCTCCAGCTCGAAAATTTGCCGCCCCGTAAACGTTGTCCTCGCCTTCTTCTTCTTTCTGTCTGACTCGGCGTCTTCCGGCTCTCCCGGTCGCACTTCACCCATAATCTTTGTCGTCGTGATGCTCTCCTTCGCATTAACGGTGTCCGCCCTTTTCCGTTTTACAGCTGACAATTTGGCACTTTCTGTTGGATAATATAAGTATCCTTTCATATAGACATCAACGACATTTTTATTTCATTAAAAATTACATTCATTTTTCAACTCAACTTCAAGCACACTTTATATATCTCAAATATTTTGCACTTATTGTTTTCATGCAATTGTGCAATTTTGGATAAGTTTTTCTCAAACGTTAACTAATTTTCGAATTCAAATTCGCCTACTGCTCAGTAGAAAATCGGGGCCATGAATTATTCATGACCGATATGTTTTTTTTTTTTTTTTTAATCTGAAAGGTCCGCTTGAAAATTTAACAACCCCAGCTGAACTAATTTTACGGTTGAAACGTTTCATACTAATTGCGATTAATCTTTCACGCGTTTTAAATTTACATGTCCTTATTCCAGGATATTATTTTCTGAATATTAATCCAACTTTTTTGGAACGGTAGAATCATTGTTGAAAATCAATTGAAATGAAAGAGAGTGCGACGTTATAGTATATTGTTTTTTTGTTTACTGCTTCACAATTTGATATTTCGAATCGAAAGAGATAATTCAGTGAATCCTATATACCTTCGAGTTAAATACAATTTGTCAACACAAATTGGAATATGGACTTGACACGTTGATGCTAATATAAAAAACACATTTCAATACGATATCAGGTATAAATTTATCTGCAATAAGTCGTATCGCTTAATGTTATTTAAAGCTTGATCAATGAAACACGGACGTTCAATTAAACGAATATTTTTGCGCACAATGGACACCGTCAAGCACATTATCATAATTCGCTCGAATATAAATTAACAGTTATTCATTTTGCCAATTAATTATTCTTCAGAGACAATGAAAATAACGGAGTGATTTTGAAACGGCGATATCGCACATTCGTTGCGAAGTGCCTGTATACATAAATATCTCGAGCGCGATTCATAACATTATCGACTAAATGAATTCCGATATCATTTATATACCTATTTCTTCATTCTTTTTTTTTTTTTTTCTTACGCAACGATAAATTCGTAATCGAATTAATTTTGAAAATTATATACTGTTTCAAAAATCGCTGTCGGCAAACAAATTTTACATACCCCAGACAAAAATAATTGGACCAGACAAATGATTCGATTTTACCAACTTTTATTGGTATTATTTGATTTTGTTATTGTTTAATCTGCTATCTGCAGAAAGAAGTTTGTATAATAATTTGAAAATACGACATTTTCATGAACGGTTGATTTTGCGTGACTGTGAGTGAATGGAAAAAGATTTGTTTATATCGTGATTACAAAATGTGTTGTTCATTGCAAATTGAAATGGTAGTACGTAATTAGGGTGTTTTTGTTATTCCCGAGGGACGTGAAATTAGCATAAAAGTTGGAATTAGGGCCGGCATCATGGAGAAAATATATAGAGCGTCGATTTAGCATGCAACGTTTAGTCTTTAGATACGAGTAGCCCACAGGCTCCGGGTTATAATAGAGGTACTTTGCAGGGCATAATTATTCGTGATGGCGCAAAACACGATTTATGTATACTGAAATCCGAGTCTGATCGATCTGACCCACAAGTTGCGAAGCGGTACAATATCAGCCATTATGTTCAGATGCGCGCAGACAACTTTGAGTGGATAAATCGAGTCTACTCTTCGCGCTCGCAGATTGTGTCATCCGTGTGGGGTTTGAAAACCGAGCGAGAATGAGAGGGTTTCTTAAATTGTGCCAATTTTAATGATCGCTTCGTCGAGTGAATTACACCGTAGGCCGGAATCAAATAACCCAAATGGTATTAAAACCACGACTTCTCGGAAATCAATATGAGTTTATGCTTCAGATGTGTAATCATCGGGATCAATTATTCTGAGCGACATGTTCGGCATACGCGGATGGAAAAGTATGCTTTTGACGAAAAAAAGAGGCAGCTTTTGTAAACGCTGAAATTGTCGAATTGTTCACATATGTGAGATATCGTCTCTGTAGACGGAATTATAACGGTATCCCGGGATCAGAACATGTAATGCGTTTGAACGTTTTATCGGAGCGTAGCCGAGTTTTGAATCAATAGTTTGATTGCGTATCAGATTTCAAAGAAAATTCCAAGTACGGATGTCGATCGGACGCGACTCTCAGCGAATAATGTGCATGGAACTCGACAAATGTGAGATCACCAAGCCACGTTTTTCCTATATATACCAACAAAGAATATGAATCTAAAGCAGCCGCGAGGGGCTGCACGCTCACGCTAATCAAATCACTGTTCTCCACCGCGATAAAAGTTGCTTGCTTCTTTTGTATCCTGTGTGTCCGATGCCTGGCAAGTCTTCATTTCTTTCGCCGTTTTGGTCTGCCGAGTTCTTAATTTACTTTTAGTTTGACGTTTGGCGAACGTGCAGCTTCTTGCCGTCTCGCCCCAACTTGTATTGGTGCGTTTCTTCGCAAAGTGTCACATTTGTACGGCTCAATAATCTGCTAACATACTGCGATCGCTTTTCAACAAAACTTGCCATTTTTCCTACAACATATAATTCGTAATAATAAAATAATTAACAAAAATGACAACAACAAATAATTTTGGTCATTTTGTAATAAAAAAAAGAAAACGCCAACATTCCCTTTCATTATGAGATCAAGAGACTTGTCGTCATAAAAGAGTTTGTGACATTTTTATTTTTCAAAGCAACTCTCTGACATTTATTTGCGTTTGACTGTTGTACACTCGAGCAATAAAATATGTTTCGGAAGAAGGAAAAAAAATTGCATGCGATTTAAGCACACTAAACTATACTTGAACAATCCCGAACTCCCCACAATGAATCCGCCATCTATATCAAACTCTCCCATCATTCAATCAATAATCTCCAATTTCTTGCAACTTTTCCTAACCCCGATCGTTCATTCGTCCAAATCCAGCGCTTGCTCCTTATCATCGTATTCCAACCCTTATTCCAAAAATCCCAACGACGCAATTCACCCCCCAACTCGTCATTGGACACCCGGAGTCAAGACTCAGTTCATTTCCCCGAAGTTAAATATCCTATCGAAAAGTGTCTTACTCGATCGCGCACAGTTCAATTTAATGATGACGTTTTTCATGTACTTGCTCAGATTCGCGATAAATGAGAACAAACTAGTAGAAAAAAAATGGAAAAAAATAAAAACAAAAACATATCGTCAACATGTCAAAATATGAAACACGACGTTTGAGAGACGCGTTTCAAAAGTTTTGGATGTCCGTTTTTATTTCTTTTCGGTTGGAAACGTATAGAGTTTATATAAATGCACACCTATAGATGTTTAATATTTATTGGACAAGCATTTATTGGATGGAACGATTTTGCGATACTCTGAAATAAGTCGAGAATTGGTGACAGATTTTGCCAATCGTCCTCGAGGATGAATGTCTCGTTTTGACCTTTATTAGCCTGTAACATCGGCTTTGTTCCGGAGTACTGGTCAAACAGTACGTGGAGCGAACTTAACGATCCCACCCCGGCGCCAGAGCACGGGGATAAGCGACGTATAGTCGGGTGGTTATCGATTACTCGGCATCACCGCTGCAGCAGTTCACGCTAATTAGCGCGAGGGTCACATTAATAGGATCAAATCACAGGGACGTTCACCTTTGTTTCGGCCATGTTGCGTATTTTGTACAACGTTTGCTCTCGCACACCCATACCCACTTCAGACCGAAACATCACCGTCGCTATTTGTATAGCCCTCACTAGTAACAGTTCTTTGGTTCTTGTTTCTTTGTCCTCGTAAAACCTTGTTTAGTGCTCTATCAACAAATTCATTTTAATAACTTTTGTAACATTAATAAAATGAACAAAATTAAATAAAGATAATAAATGAAAATTCAAAAATGGTCCTCTTGAGTGAAATGTTATTTTTATGAATTCACAATTTCAATTACGAGCTTTGGAATTTGATTTGAGGAATTTTATAAGCAGCAGGTTTTAACGACGTACACCAGGCTTTAATAATGCTGAAATATCATTTTCTGCTCAAACAACGGTAGACCAACTTCTCTCCCTAAGTACTGCCGGCTTTTCGCGCGTCGTTTCAATTAACACGATTTGCCTTTGCCGAGTAAAGATGAAACCAGGCCATCGGAGGATTCGCGAGCGCCGCTTTTTTGTACGCCGACGAGCGATCATTCGTTTCACCTAGTCGCGTAATCGTGTTTACCGGCTAATTATGGCCATCGAGTGTCGCTTATTTTTTGAGGGCACGCTTAACGGAGGCTTAATTACCGCTCCACGTGAGACCCTCTCGCACCTCTAAAATGAACTGCAATCAAAATTAAATGCTCGCTAGACGATGTGTCAATTGTCCGGGTTGTACGTCCTTTTTTTTGTTTACCTTTTTTAGCTTTATTCAACGATTTTTAAACAAAATTTATGCTTGAAAATGTCATCCAAGTTTATAAAGGTGATTTTTACATTAATCAGTTTAAAAATCAAAATTATTATTAATAGGAAAAATATTGAATTTTATTAAAAACGTTTAGATGTTGATAATTTTTCAAAAATTCTCTTTAGCGAAAAAAGAAAAACAAACAAATATAAAATTAGAAACAGTCATTGAGAAAAAAATGTTCATAAAAAATTGAAACTGAAATGACAATAAAAAGTTATTGAGAAGATACCAATTTTAAATATCGAAATTTGGATAAATATATCAATGAATGATTGACTTGTCAATCATGTAACATCATGTAACAGAACAGCTCAGTAAATTTCATTCAGTAATTTTCAAATTTTCATAAAAACCTTTTTCTCCGTGTACAAAAGCGCATTGATATTATCTGAGCCAACGCCAAGTGGGTATTCAAAGTATACGAACGATCGTCTGCAAACTTAATAAGAATAATAACTTATAATCAAGTTTGCTCCACGCCAGTTAATATTAATTGGTTTCATTATCGGTTGTGCGTTCGAATTACAACAGATGTAATAATTAAATATTCCTCACAGAAACTGGTTTAAATTTCAATATTTATGTCCACATTAACATCAACTTGATAATCAAAAGTCTCGAAATTTCTACAAAAATCCACATAAAAAAATCATTTTACCATCACTGTAATAGTCAATTTAAGAGACAACAAAAATTATAAATTACTTTGTCATTGAATTTTGAAAAAAAAGTCAATTACAGGGGTAATAGTCTGTGTTTGATCAGACCTGGGAAAATAGAACCTGTCTAAATGTCATTCACGCGAGGTTTAGTAAACTCGCAGATCTGATTTTGGATGAGCTTGGTATTACAAATTAGATTTAAATATCGATTTGCAGGTCTTACGAGATTTGTTTTCCTTTAGAAATAGAGAATTGTAAAAAAGTTTTAATTCACTAAGTGTGATTTCTTATTCGAATCTCAAGATTGATTAAAAAGTTTACGAAGCGCGAACGAATAATTTAGTGCGTGCAATATTATTTACCGTTCGTCATCGAGTTTCATTAGCCGTAGCGTGAGATACAATCGCTTAATAGCGCGACGATATTTTTAGCAATTGAATCTCAAATGCGGAAGCGTAATCTCGCTAAGTAGACGTTGAATTATAAGATGTGCAATATATCGCAAAAGCACGCTGCTGATATTAGAAGCGGCCATCACGCTCTCTCGGGTGTCGCGAACAACATTCAACTTTTGATTGTAATCACACATCAAAGTGTTTTAGCTTTTAAATGTGTTCCACTTAAGCATTCCCAGGCTCATAAATGATTGTTTTTATAACGGTTTTTTTTTTATGAATTAGTTTTTATATGTCAAATTTATATCAATTAGTATATAAATAAATTATTTATAACAAATATAGACTTTTTTTTATTTTACTTACATTCACATAGATAATTTTGCACCATTTCAAAAATGTGTCTCAGTTTTCTTCATTTCAAAACATCAACATAACTGCAGCACACTTATAATATAATAGATTCTGAGAAAAGAAGATATTTTGATTCGTCACTTTGAAATTAAATGTCATGTTATTGGACAGATTCGAAATAACAATATAAATAGTTATTTATTATTTATTAATAATTATTTAAATATAATAAATAAAAATTTAAGAAAAGCGTGTACACTTTTATTGTTATTGTACAATCACGTTTTTGCTTAAATGATGATGTAAGTAAAGATACATAATAAATATAAATGTATATCAGTTTTAGAGGTGGCTTATAATAGAAGTTACTTATTGTTTTGACAAGTTTATTTTTTGTCGTTTGAATGTGTGTAAATGGGAATTATTTTTCAATAAAAATTCATTCGAAACGGACGCAAAGACGACAGTTTTTTCTAGCTATATGTTTAATTGATCGGGCGTCCACAGTTATATACAGCGTTAAAGTGAATAGTTTGCCGCAAATCAAATGTTTGTATAATGTGTAAACGAGTGTAGATCGAGTGAAGGCATGCTTTGAAATTCAGAGAACGAGCATGTGTCAGAGTGGAGAGTGTTTTCTGCATATCCGCGCGCACAATGCTCAATCATAAAAAGCTCCGCAACGGAAAAAAAAGTTGACGCGCCCCGCGTAACGCGCGAAGCGGTTACAGCTAATTGGTAGAAAAATTATGAGCGGATGCGCGGTTTTCTTCTCTCTTTCGCGCTTTCATTCTCGCGTTTGTACTATGGCGCATAAAAATTCACCCACTTCTTTACATGCCACATTTATCTCGCATTTACTCCGAGCGCACGCTTGTTATTAAAACTAATTTTCAATTATAAACACCGTCGCCGAGTGAGTCAGAAGCACGAAAAAAATGTTAATCCGAAAAACGATTTAACCGCGAGCTGCTACAAAACTGATTCGACAAACACACGCCACGATATTTGTTTATTTAATTTTTACGAATTGATCGCACGACTGAATCCGACTGAGAGCAAATTTATTATATGAATAGTGCGTTTGATTTTCTGCGTACGCGAGATCAGTATTTAGGCAAATGTGCTGATTTCAATTGTAGATAAACGTTCCAAGAGGGGAGTTTGCTTTTAGTGCAAAATACGCCAAACGATTTTTCGATCGTAAACTGGATTACCGGCTCTGATTTATCATTATCATTTTTAGAACGCTATGAAGCAGATCTAATGAAAAACTGATGCGATTTTCATAAGCACGTTTGCGTTGTTGTATTCGTTCGAGTCCATTTTTGTTTCCGATCATGGTTTTTAAATACTCCTATAAAATTATTTTCATTGACGGATATTAAAAAGGATATGAAAATAGAGATACTAATGGCATGGACTACTATTTAATTTTAATTCACATATATCAGTCAATACTTTGTTTTTAATGGTTGTTTGATTTTAATTACACTCGTTTAAAGAACACCAACCGAGTTTTTGCGCTATATACCTATATAACAAAGCTCCATTACCAGATATCAATCGAACCGATAATAATCAAGCTTAATTAATTACAAGTTATCTGCAATATAATTGATTATTATGTCTTCATATATGCATTTTCAGTTATAATAATAGTCTTCATATCATTAATTCATTTGATTTCGGGTTTACCCGCATTATGGAAAATCAATTGAAACCATTTTTTTCTTTTCATTTCGGAATGCAAAATTTCGATTGCATATATAGCAAGCATATTCACTTCGGAAATATATGTGTCTCTAATTGAGAGATGTAGCTTTTATATTTTTGTATTATTCAGTTTTAAAAGAGTGTTTAAATTGGAAACACTTTAAAAGGTGGTGATTTTGAAGGAATTGTGGTTGAGATTGAAAAAGATGAGTGTTATATAGGTGATAATGAAATTTGGTAAAGGACAGCATAATAATAAGCAAAGCAATATGATTCGATCGGAAGGATAAGAGAGAGGTTGACTCGGGTGCGTGAAAGGGCTCTCGAATAGGGCCAGTTCACAAACGAGGATCGGTAATTATCGTGCCCTTTGAAATTAACGAGACAACTTTGCCCGGCTCGACTTAACCCGACTCAGCTCGACATAATAAGCGCTCGAGTTTACGCGCTGTCTTTTGGCAAGGCACGCGAGATACGGCGCAGACGAGTAGCACAGCAACGACGTAATTTGTTCGAGCAAGTAATACGCCACCTTCCCATCCATCCTCTTGGTTATAATTAGCTTCCTTTACGCGACCGAGAGAGAGACGAAGGGACACGTGCAAAGACACTTTCGCGCAGGTTCGAAATCTTCCTCCCCAGATATACATCCGTCTCTTTCTTTGCAATTGATAAATTGCCATGGTGCAGGCGCGTACGTGTGCACACCGACAAAACACCTCACTTACAACCCGGCTAAATCGCTGCAAACAAGCGTTCACTTCCGACTTCATACCAGCAGATATAAAACTTGCCTTTTTTTTCCTCTTCCCTTTCATAGACGAGTATTTTTAAATTCGACCATTTTATCGCAAGCAACAAAAAAGTAAAAATTCTCCGAGTACAGCAATATCAATAACCATCAACTTTTTTTCCTAAACGCTCAAATATGAAATCATTTTTCTTCCCTAGGGCTACATGGAATTCCATTCTTTTCTTGTGAAAAATATCTTATTCAAAATCATGAATGTTATACATCATGTATCGTCATTTTAATTACATCTTTTGTGGCCATTTTTTGTCGAGGGCGTGACGACAATAATCTTTTTTTTACTTCTCTAAATTTAAACGATTTATTAGGTATCAGAATGTGATGTTTAACACAATTTAACCGATGATGATCTTGAATGAATAATGTTGCAGATATATCAATTGAAGGCTATTCACAGCTATATTTGAGTACAGACTATAATAATTTTCATATTTGATATGTTACGACTGATGAATTATAGACGACATTCAAATGATATGATATGGTTTGAGATAACACAGTGCGGAATTCGCAGCTTAATCTCAATTTGATGCTGTTTTAATCAACTAACCATAGCTAATTTGACTCGCATCTAAATTTGTTTCAACTTTATTTATTACAGCTCATTTGAGTAATCGCAATCGTTTTCCCAGCAGAATTGATTGGACTTCAGGCAATTATAAGTTTGAATTAATGCATCTGTTTTGATGCTCACTAATAAGTCAACTTTTCATCAGTCGCTCATTTTCGGTTTAAGATTTATTCATATGCCATTTCAACATTATCATTTCAGACTCCACATTGTTTATTATATCGTTATCATATTTTTAAACAAGTTTTTCATATTAGAATAAAATGAAAAATATAATTTAAAAATGTCGTGAGACATTTTATTAAAACAGATGTATTTTGATTTGTTGCAATAGAATTATGATTTGAGAGATTGAAAACATTTATTGTGATTGTTTGTACAAGTATTTTACGAAGCGAATAATCGATACTCAGTGTAGTATGAATTAACTTCAAAATCACGAGCAAACTTTAAGGACAGTTTAACGTTTATCCAAATTACAAAACTGGGTCGACCGCATAGTAAAATACACACGCTTCCGAAATTGTCGAGCGTAAGGTTGAAACAAACTCTCGGAACGCGTGACATTAACGCTATTCTATCGCAATTATGAATACAACAAAAATGGCCGCTTGAAAAACAGTTGGTAAAAAAAAAATAATAATAATAATAAAAATGCGTGGACGATAAAAAAAAGGGGAACAATGTGGAATGAATGTTTTTCGTTGCTGTTAAAATGTTAATCTGAATTTATGAGTTGTTAGGAATTCATCGACGGATGATCGATTATTAGCAATTGAACTTTCTAATTAAAAATTACGAGTAACAATTGACGCGCGGCGATGACGGATAATTGTAAATTGACATTATCGTAACTGGAATGAAACGCTATAAATATGACAAGAATGTTGAATTCGATAAATCAATGCGCAACAAAATGTACATGTTTAATTAAAATTGGTCGATTTGACGGGCCAACGGAAATCGAAATATTGAAATATAAAGAGTTAATTAATCAAGCCAGTTATAGATTGTTTTTTTGGTTTCATTTCGAACCAACCTTTTTACGCTGTATCAACTGACTAATGAAATGTAAGTAACTTTATGTATTTTTGAACCGTTGAATTGTGAATCGTTTTTTAAATTATGAACTTTGTCTTACGTTCGTCCATTGACAAAATTGTACTCAACTAATAATTGACTTTGTGCAGAAATTAATTTTTTTCTAAAGTCAAGTTAGATGTCATCGTACATAATAAAGTAACAAAATAATAAAATATAATAGTACAAATGAAATAAGCTTTATAAAAACGTTTCAAATGTTAGAATATAATTTGAAGTTAAATAAATTTGACTATTGAATGTAGGTAATTTTATAAAATCGTTAAATTAACATTATTTAAAATTACCGTGTCAAAGGAAATAATAACATATTCGTAAACACATGTTATTACTTTTTTTTTAGAAAACTGACGAATAATTGTGATTTGCTAGAATCGACAGGTAATGAGTTAACTTGAGTTATAGAAAAAGTGCGCTCCAATTAGAGCTCCATTTTTTTCGCTCTCAAGGTTTCGTCTTATTAGTCCATCAGGGTGGATTAATTATCGCGCTTATTCTTATCTCGCGATGCTAAATATAATGTGTGTCGAGAAAAACGCGATGATAAACGAATAATTTGCTCCTCACGCTGATTCATTTGTGTTTTACTCCTCTTCAGCGCCTGTATGATTGTCAGGACTTAAAGCATCGGATAAATTTGTAATATGGATCAATAATTCAGCTTGTCGTTCTGCTCCGATATTGCCCCCGCGCTCGACAACCAAACATTTATTATCGACCGAATAAATTTCCTCCGACGTTTTTCTTAATTTCAATTACTTGTGCTTGATTAATCGTATCAGGGATATGAAATATCGCGGGCGTCTTTTGTGCATAATTATATTAACGCAAGCGTGATTGATTTGCAATAATTTGTTTCTCCTTTGTCATTCATCATCGATGAACTACGTATCAATTTTTTACCAACAACTGCAAAAAAATTGACATTTGTTAATAATAATAATAAAAGCAATTAAATGTCGACAATCGTTTGTTCTTCATTATATTTGGGAAATTGATATTTTAATGCAACGCTCGCCAAAGGCAATTGGGCACGGTGGTTTTGCGACATATTATCTGCCCGGATTTTCGATGTAAAACGTGCATGAAAACGCGCGTCTGTTTATTCAGCAGCCATACACTCGAAAGAATATTCTACGCCCCGATTGTGTTTGAGCGCTGTAATTAGTTTAAATGCGTTTAAAATATTGTACAAAATAAAAATAGTTTTTTGCTCAATTTAGTGCGCCAGCAGTTTCTCTTTTTCCAAACGAGTAATGTTCACTCTTTATTTATTTCATTTTCAATGAGTCAACATATTTTAAAGCAACATGAACATATATTAACATATTTTAGCATACTTTGATGATAAATTTAATCATCATTCTCATTTGGCGGCAAATTTAATTTGCAAGAGACATATTTTATATCCGCTATTGGACGAATTTTGATTTTATTTTAATTGTGGAATTTTTTTGATTTATAGCATATCATACATTTCGTTTGATATTGAACTACTTGTTTATTTATCGACTTTTCTCGCTACTCATCACTCCATTTGATCGTCCATTTTTTATCGCCGATCTTTGATTTTGATCATCGTACATGCAATAAATTTCAACGTTTCAGCGTGGGTGCAATTTTTGATACTGAGCTTCAGTTTGATTGATTCTATAATAACGAAAAAACATTACTTTGTCTTTATTTTATGTTTACATTTATTTCTTCATATATTGCATACTTTTTTGTTCTAGCACAAAGGAAAAGGTTTATTAATTCACAGTTGATTAAACGAACTTTTTTGCAATAAAAAATAATATTAATGGTAGGCGTCTCTTTGCCGTCTGAAAGAGAAATTAAAAAAAAAGTGCGTTCCTACTGTGAGAAAAGAAAGAAAATCAGCCGAAGAAATAATAAAAAGTTGTGCCAGTGAAATATTTTTTTTCAAAAGGAATTTTTTTCTACACTTCTTAATCGAATATTGTTATTAAAACTGATGCTTGTAAAGATATATAGAATGTTTTTATCTACCTCTCCATTGCACCAGATATCTGCATTTTTTGTTAACCTGCGTTATTTGTAGTTAATATGTTTCAAAACCAGGCAAATTGAGGGTTGTCTGTGTGAAATTTCTGTTTTATCAATTAAAAAAAAATTCTGTTTCCAGATTAAAATGATCAACGGTTTTCAAAGAGAAATGAATCACGGAAGCGGTGACCGGAAATTGACAAACAAAAGAAACGCGTATAAAATTTTGTTCTCAGTTTTTGTTTTTAAAAGTGAAAAATGAAAAAAATGGGTAGTAGAGGAGGTAAAAAAAAAGTTATTTGTCTTTGCAGACCGGTGTCTGTCTTTCAATCATTCGGATTCTGATGAACGAGCTCGTGTGTGCTTTTAATAGAGAAAATTGGAATATCAAAAGGAGCAAAAACAAATGACGATGATCCGTTCGGCGCGGGGGGTAATTCCGTGCGCTCCATTACACGGGAAAGCGATCACAGAAGGTGCCTCGAAGTGCTCTCCATCGGCGCGGATGCATGCTTCCGCATGACTTGGAAGAGCTAATATTTTCGTTCCAAAGAGCACATTTATTCGCGCGTCACTCTTGTCCGATAATGCGTCTTCCTATACATGTGTGTCTGTTGGCTGATGTACGTATACGGCTGTTCATTCGATTTATAAAAAATTGCTGTTATTTATATAAGTAATTATTGATAACGACGTCGCTTAACATCCCTGCATTAGTTGACAGTTTGTGTACCGACAAAGAAAAACGCAGTAAACTAATAAATTTTTGACCAAAATTTTGTGTTGATATTTTCTTTTTGTTCCAACACACTTTTCAAGTTGAAAATATTCGAAAATTGGAAAATCCATTATTTTGTTTTAGCCAATTATTTGTGAATTGAAAAATGATATTTTTTTTTTTATTCAAAGCGTTGGTTTAAAATTGAATCAGATGTATGTCAGCAATAAAAAAAATGTTAACACATTTTGTAAAAGCTGTATAACAACTGGGCTGGTAAATATTAAAACGATACTTAAAATATGGGAAGTGCATCGCAGTGACAGTGCTTGCAATTATCATTTGGAATGAATCAATTTTTGGAGAGGTTATTTACCTTTTACACTCATTTTCATATTAAATTCTATTATTAACAGTAAATCATTGAATAAATATTTCCGGAATGGGAAAAAGTGGAGAATAAATAAAGAGATAAATTGCAATTTCATTTATTTCGGCGGAATAGCCCGGGTATGGTTCTGGTTGGGTTTCAGCGAGGTTGCACTTGATCTGATCTAAATTTGTATCAATCTTCTTGATGACATTGTAAACATTTCGCAAAATCAATTGAAAAAGATATTTCTGTCGGTGCAGTAATCAAAAACTGCATACACAATTCTGAAAGTCAATTTTCATCTGTTACAAACTGTTTATAAACAATTGCTTTTTGTTTCGATATGTCATATCGCAATTTGTTATTTCATGCAAAAATTTGAGATGGCAAATTCGCTGCCTTCACAAGCGCAATTCTCACAAAAACCGATTGCATATTGAAGATTGGCTGTTTGAACTTGTTTTGTTTTGTTATTTTCATTTGTACGTAACGATTTTTAACTGAAACAAGTATTAAAATTAATGGCAACATTGTTGCATGACTTTTTCACGAGGGGAAGAAAAAAATGGAACCCAGTGGAAGTATGCAGTAGTAGCAGTAGCAAAACGATGAGGGATGGGGTAAAAAGCGGTATCGCGGAACAAAGAAGCGTCGATCAAATTCATCGAAACAGTCCGCAATTTCATTCGGACAAACGAAGCGGAGCAACACATGAATTATTAACCGGCGTTTTTCGCGGGTCGTGAAACAAAGCGTGACGTGACAAAGACAAAAACGTCGATTGACGCAAACAGCGGCGCACGTCAGGCAGTGATCGGCTTGTGCCGGACTTAAATCGGCGGCGAAAGAGTGGTGCGCCGCGGGGCTTCGCGATGAATTTGACGAAGACTTATGCGCTTTGTCGCTGCGCGTCCACGCCACCCTTTTAATGTTCGCTCTCTCGGTTGTACAAAGAAAATTTCCATGCCAGCGCAAGTTAAAGCAATAACTAATTTGCCCGCTGTCGACGGAACATGTTGACATCAAAAGAACGCATCCTCGCGACATTTCAATTACGACTCCCGAGGCCCTGGGTCCCGACCCGCTATAATTCCTTCAAACTCATCAAATGACAGCTCAAGCTCAAAGCGATGTAACGCCGATACACATTATTATCATGCAGAACGTCGCGGTTGCAACACACAAAACGTCAAAGGCCAAAGCCATCGGACAAAAATCTTTGCAATACCCCGGGATTGAACAGCTTCGCCTTTTGTCTTTTGTGCTTCAAAATATAAACTCAAAACCGTGGTTACACACAAAAAAAAAAACAGCTGAGGTTTTACTCCTCATCCAGCAATTCAGTTCTTTCGAGATTTTTGATGGAAGTAGTTTATGACATTTTTAAACTTAAAAAAAAAGTACGATTGAGGTTAGTTGTTTGTTATAGATACAAACTACTGGGAGTTAATTGTACCAAGTAGGCGGATAGATGTTACACTATATATAATGCAATGTTTACAATGCAACCATATACACTTCCATATATACACTTTATATTTGTCTTTTAGCTTATGTAAGTTCATTTTAAAAAAGTTGTTTTGTTATTTTTTAATATTAATTTCTTGTTTGAATGAATTTAAATATTCAGATATTATAATTTTGAATAATAGTTTCATGAAAGCAATGTAAATTAAAAAAAAACTTTTTATAGTATTTTTAACTTGAATTTTGTATTGAATAGAAAGTGCAGTTTCTGAAAATAGCAAATTTATTTGGTTGCAAGGGTTACTTAAATCGTGTGGTATCAGTTAACATTTTGAATAATTATAGAAATGAAAGAAATTTGACCAAAAAAAAATTGTAACTGAAAATAGTACAGGCGGACTTGTATGTGGCGGTTGACACTGTAATTAAGCAATGCGCTATAAAATGGAGTGCACGGGGAAAAGGTAAAGTATAAAATTTCAATTTGGGGAGCACGCGCATTTGCTGTGAAAATTTTGCACTGGTGACATAAATCTGCAGCAAATTTCGAAACAGCGTTCGAGTTGCATTAACAGGATTCATGCTCAAACAATTAAGTATCAAAAAGTGTAGGGCTCCTCTCACTCCTCATTACCGCTAAAAATTCAAAACGAGCACGCACGATAATTCATTTCGCGGAGGCCTCGTTAAATGAGGTGCTTCGGGGAATTCGATAATTCAAGTGAAAATAGAAACGTGTGTCATGTCGCGAAGCGAGCGAATCAACCGATGATTTAGCGGGCTTGCGTTTGCAATAAAAGACTCATTGTTTGAGCGGCAAAATTGTTGGCAACTAAGCTCCTCTGAATCGAAACATTATTAGTTTGCGGATTTTAAAAATAATCCCCCCTCTCCTTAGCTTTCACCTCGGATGAATCGTTGAAATTCAAAAGCGGGTTGGATTCGCAGACTTAAGATATTCTTAAGTTGACGCCGAGCCAACAATCTGACATCTCTTGTATACATCAGATTCAAATTTAAGACGGCTACAAATTGACCAGAACTAGGACCTCACGCTGTCCAATTAAACGAAAAACCGCCCTGTCGTTTCGTATCAGAGCAAACTTTGTACAATACAATTCCCCTGCAAATGAAATTGGAACAATCTCCGCTCTCTCGTACCAATTTAAACGCCACTTCAACATTCCCTATTATCTCGAAATTATCAGCGGTCATTAACCATTGATTGTTTGTGATTCTCGCGAGAACCAGCGAGCTAAAATGATTTAATTCCTTCCTCTCGTTTTTTTGTTTCTGAATTCTGTCTCGAGCGGATAATCGTAACATTCTAACTCTAATGGAACCAATGAGGTTTCAAATTGTGTAACAGTTTAAACCGTCTCATCTAAAAACTTTTCATAATTACGTCCTTCGTTTTTTTCATTGTCAAAATAAGTGCCCTGAATTAAGACTCTCTTCTTTAGATACTTACTTTTTCTTATTTTTAATAATACAAGTGGATGAAATTATTCGTGTCATCATTTCAAATTATTGAATATCTTTAATTAGCTACATTAAGTTATATATTTTAAATACTTTTTAGTTCTGGTCTTGTTGTTTTAAACTTTATTTACTTAGTTTCTTAAATCAACTTTTATTAGCTCCATTTAACTGCTGTACATTATTCTTATTATTAATTTATATATTGTATCAATAGGTCATGTACTATTTATGTTTTTTAGCATTGAAAATAATCTCCTGTGTTTTTATTTATTTTTTGTTTTAGCTCGATTATTATTTTGTTCCAATCCTGAAGAATTTTTTGGAGGACACCACATATATTTTCATGTTTCAATATAGTTTACTTTTTTTAGCCACTTTACATGTGATTACAATAAGTTAATTATGATGTGTATATTTTATATAATGTTAATATAGTAATATATATAAATTTGTTTGATTCTGTTAAAAGTAAAAAAATGTTCAAGACTCTATTTCTTAGAGTGAAATATATGAACGTGTATTACCATATCAAAAATTGATACATCAAACATTAATTTGTACAACAAGGCATAATAAATTATCTATTTCCATTTTAAAATTCGATATTATGGATATGCCATTCTTGTATAATTTATTAATAGTAAAATTCCAAGCTCACTTCTCTCCGTGCACACATTTTTACAATATAATTTAATATCATTTTGCACAACAATTTTTTGTCTGCAACAGTTATTTATAATCCGCAATTCACGGAAACGTTATACTTTTTATTCATCAACACTATACAGAAAGTGTAAAACAATTTGTTTAAAACGTTTTTTTTTTTTTTTTTTTCAAAGTTTTCCAATTGAAACTTAGGCAACACTCAAAAACGTTTTAAAAGTGCGGACAAAACGTAATGAAAAATAAACATGCTTTTTTGCAGTGTGGGAAAAAAATGGAATGATCAATCGCCTATATATGAATTCTGATTGAACGTGTGAAATTGATACACGATGTAAAATATGGTATAGATTTGAGTGGTTGTGTTTTGAATATATATATTAATGAGGAAGAAAAAAGATGCATAGTGTTTGAGATTTTGTATTAAAAGGGTTCTCGCGCCCCCTTTGTGGAATGCATGAATAAATCATAGTATAATTTTAATCAGTAGAGCGGGATAGCTAATTACTTTGTTAAACCGCTTCTAAACTATTTGAGAGTTAGTAAAAGATGTGCGAAAAGCGTGGGTTAATATTGTTGGAAGGAAGTTGAGGAAGGACTTGTTAGGAAAATGGTTACGGGGCTGAAAGGCGAGGAATGTTTTGAGTGTGTGGAACAATCTTGGGGCAAAAACTTGGAGAAAACGGCTTAATTCAATGGAATAAGGTATAGTCGGGCGCGCTAGTGGCCGAGCGATATAGTTCGGACATGCCGTTTGCGTTAGCTAGATATCGCATACCTAGAGACTCGACATTCTCGGGCCCCTCCCTCCCTCTGGCCGCTCATCTGCAGCAGCACGCTCGGCTGCCAAGCTGCCTGCGGTGGTGTGTTTAGGGGTGTTAATTGGGTGGTGTATCGGCTCTCGTCTCACGGAGTGTCGCAGTGTATGTAACAGGGATGACGGTAGGGCTCACTTAGTATTCGATGAGCCGGCGAAACCGATCAATACGTAGTTCTGGCTCGAATGTTTCGAATGGATGCCATAATACCTAAACCCCACTGGGGACGCAAAATTAATCATCTCTCTCTCGGTCTCTCTCTCGCTCGTGCGGCCTCCTCCTCCTCCTCCTCCGTCGCCCCGCTGCGCGCAATCCGCTTCCGCTATATTTGATCTTTCTGATCTGTTCTTTGAATGGGCGCGTGCACCGCAGAATTAGGTTGTTTGCACTTAGAATAACGCGCGCCCGGCTAATGTTCACTTTGCGACACACACAACTCCCGCGAACACGCCTTTTGGCTGTTTGTCAATCCGTAAAACAACTTGGATAAGTGCGCGCACACATTATATCCAGCGCAAAAGTAATCATCTAGCCGCCGCAACGGACCTTTCATTTGCGAATAAGACAGCTGTATCCCAACTCTTTATGCAAATTTTCTATTCATCTTCTTATCATCTCTTATTTTCTCTTCAACACCATATATCCATTCTAATCACATCACTTTCAAATATTAATATTTCTCTATTTCAATTACAAACTCCAATTCAGAACAATTAGAGCTGGCAAAAAATATCGTCATTTCAGATGGAACAAAATTTTTTTATACTAATAAGCTGCCAAAACATTTTCAAATGTTCTCAACAACCTTTTTCTTCAAAACATCATTTTTCGTTTGTGAATGTCGCATTTTTCCAAAAAGTCCAAAAAGTTAGGACTTATTAGTTTTCGGTGAATTTTCCATTTCCAGTCAACTGTCTCTGAAAGTAAATAGAAATAACGTAAAAATAAATAAATGGTCAGAGTCGTCTATAGTTTGCAAAAAAAAAAAAAAACAAAATAAAAAAGTGAAATTGACACTTATTCAAATTCGGAGAAAAAGTGTCAGAGAAAAAATGAAATCCCACAGGTAATAAAAAGCATATATGTTGAAGTAAACATAAATGTTGTCGTAAATGGAAGGACCGCTCGTCGTTTTTTATCTCTAGTTATACATATAACAGCACGGATTCCAATAATTCTGCTCTGAAATTTAAACGAAATCGAGCGATGACGAATTACCTCGAATTAAAAAAAAATCAGTCCAGAATATCAAATTTGGGCCAACTTTTCAGAATATTGATTACATTTTATGCGATTATTCGTAGAATCACCGGACTATTTGATTGAATATTTCAGTTTTACCATTTTTTTTTGTTCAATTTTCGTGAGAGATAGTTAATTATTCGGCACTTATATAATTTGACATCTATTTATACCATACAGGCTTATATATACGTACGGTTCTATTTGAATCGAGTTTGTGCTTTGAATGTTATCTAAATGAAAATGAAAAGTGAATGATGATATTTTTGATGTCCGATTGATAAAACAACTCTTTGAAGTAGACTTGCAAAATGATTGATAAAACGTGTAATTTCATAAACACGCGAAATTGAATTGAAAATGAATCTAATTGTACGGCAGGCGGGAAGAAAGTAAGTTGAAACCGGTGATGAAAATGGTCAAAATCTTTCATGTGATGAGGCATGAAAAGGCATATTACAATATAATCGAAACCCATAATATTTTCGTGCAAATATTTGCACGGCTACGCACATATTGAATTCCATTGTGATCATGAATTCGGAACATTAATTTGAGGCATTTCTGGCTCTAATTTGAAAACGTGCTGGGTGCGCGGTGATTCAAAATTTATCATCTCGCCATTACTTCAAATCGGACGAAAACAAAATGCGATCAGTCAAGCGCAAAGTGCAATTTATGCATTTCGCTTCCATAATACGCGTTAATTTGTGATACAACGAATAGTATAATAGAAAAAAAAGCGCAAAACTCTCCGGCTGCGAGGAAATCGATCCTGAATTTCGATTTCGTTTCACGCGTGCTTTCAACGCCACGTCAATCGTTTTAATCGGATCGCTGTTTGAGCGGATCGGTTGCTCAAATTAGATTAAAACTGGCGGTTGCAGCTTGTATTTTTTTCAACCGTTCGCGTACTCTGCCGTGCAAAACTAACGCTAACTGTTTTCCCGTTGAATTCGTACAACTATTTCCGCGTGAATCGATACCTATTAAATTCGCTGATAACGTTTCAATAATAAAAAAATAAACGAGAAAAACATTTTTTTTTATTTGCCGACATGTTGAATACATAAATACGAGAATTCGTTTGGTTAATATGAAGCACAAATATAGGGAACGATAAAGCATACTCGACCTCTGGTAATGAATATTAAAAGATATATAGAAGGCGAATTAAATGTTCATGCGGGCGGCGAGTAAAGAACTGGAAATGCTTTTAAAAAATAACAACAACTGTGTGTTATTTCGATAATAAGCTGACGTTTTTCCGTGGCGCGGCAGTAATACTAAATCATTCGTTCGGCGAGCAAAATTAATTGACTTGTCAACAGTGAAATTGATACCTCATCCTTTCTCTTTGATTTTATGAGCTGAAAGTAAAATAGGTAATCATATACATTCGCATCGACAAAATGCACAAACATTATTATTATTATATTCATATCATCGTTTATGCGTAAGTATTAGGAGCGGTATTATTTACCCCGTATAAATTATATATTTTCCACTCGTATAAAATTTATAACCAAACGGTTCATATCACTTTTGACAAACACAAAAATGCTCTAGAATCAAGTGGATCGATTTGACTGAGTTGATTATCAAAGTTGAATGAATTCCGTTCCGTTAGCGCAGCGCAATGTAAATAACGAATAATCAAATTTTAATTTCATAATCAATATCATTATTTTCATCAAATTGAACTAACAAACGTTGTTTCAATATTTTCGCACTTCCAGTTCTCCACATTAACGGATATTAATCATTAATATTTACCAATTATTTACAGCTAAAAATAAATCCCGATCTTTGACAAAATTAGAAACTGATAAAAATAATCGAGTTATTTCTGTCGAGTTTTTTAAATATGCGAATCATTTTGTCGATTTTATTAGCCGTTTTGTAATCTAATTGGATGTATCCGTTTTTTATATTCCATTTTTTTTTCATTATAAAATTTTGCATGAAAATTGACAGTGATATTGGACTGAATTTGTTGATCAATGTCACAATGTTCACGTTGACAAAAACTTTTCAAGTACTTAACTTATTATCCAATTTAAGTAATCCTGCGCGGCTGTTGAAAATCAAGTCATATTACTCTCTCGATTGATCGTGTGGTACATAAAATTACGCGGCGTTTCGGCACCTATTTTTTTCGCGCGCCGTTCAATTGAATCTTGAGTCGTGCACCAGAATTTGTGCACCATTTTTAATATTCGAACGTAAAAGCACGACGAGCCAAATGATATAAATACTGGTATTATCCTTTTGAAAGAGCGTAAAAATACATTAGAATTGGATTCGCCCCGGTAGTGGATTCAAATATGAATCTTGTTCTCTCGCGTCGTTTGCGAAAATGTCAAGCTGCGGCTTTGTCGATTGCGGCCGCGCATTTTTATTCGATGTTTACGGTGCTTATACGCAAAGTTCAGCCTTGTCGGATCGTTTGGGGCCACACGCGTTAAACAAACGTTTTACGCGTGCTCCGCGGAGTAGGGAGAAATAAAAATTTACTGTTTCGAGATCCCGTCGTAAAACGAAAGTGTTTTTAGATGAAATTATTGCACGCCCAGATGAAAGTATGATTATTCTCTCTCGATACTAAACATTTTTAGAGCCAAGTTTTGTTTCAGACAATTATTTTGATGTTTATAAACTTGTACCAATTTACATTCTATCTGAATTTTTCAAATTTATCTCAATTTTATTTTAAGCTTTCACGGCTACTTGATATTACTTGTACTAAAAATAATTATTTAAAAAATAAATGTTATACTTGAAAGACAAGACAATTTTGAGATTCTTGTTAACGATAGCTTATTCTTAAATGATGAACTGCATTAGGAGGGTGATGACGATTCTTTTATTATTTAATATAAGTTGTTGTAATTTAAAATTTGTCAAAAAAGAAAAATGTGATTGTTGTTTAATTGAAATGTGCCTTATTCTGGAGAAAGGATAAATCTGATTTGAAAATTACACGGGTGAAGTGAAACAACGATTTGGTATACCAAATCAGCGACGATGCGAGAATCGGAGGTAAATCGAATCGCGCGGCATTCCATTATCGTAATGAATGTGATTGCACTGCGTTATATAAGAGAGAACAAACCGTGGTGGCGCGCAAACGTGACTTTTCCGAGTACGCCATTTAATGGACTATTTAACGCGAGTCAATCGACTCCGCGCGCTGCCGTCAACTCGTAACGATCTGTTAACGGTTGACAAAGCTTGGCACGTGATAAGATCGCTTTCAGTGTCCGAACGAAAGCGCCGGATGAAGAACTGGCAAACAAATTAAAACACGCTGCTCGCCTAATTTTGATTATTGCGATGACACTTTTTTTCGGCTGTTCGCGCGTTTATCGGCATTTTTGGTCGGCGCTATAAATAACTAACCAAGTTTCATGACTGAATCTAAATACCACTAATTGGTGGAAAATTGAACCAAAACCTCCGAATCAAATTGGTTCCAATAAAAAAAATCAAAATTATTTTACAGCAAAAAATAATTTGGTTATTTGAATGAAAAAGTTTGAAAACTTGATCAACAAATGTATGACTTCCGCTAATAACTAAATAACTACTTTTTCTATATTTTAAAATTATTATATTGAAACAAATTTTCATATTATGCAATAAGCTTCTTTGAATAACAATTTCAAGATTTTAAATTAAAATATTTTATTCATTATTACAGTCGTTAATATTGTATACTTATTTTAAAAAGTGATAATATTTTGTCTATATCCTGAATCGAAAGTGTTGTGTGATTGTGTTTTCTTTTTAAATTATTATAATTAAAACAATGTATATAAATCATATAATTCTGAGAATCACTGTGGATTATTTTCATGAAAAGTAATTATCGTGTTTATTTTTAGAAGTGATAATATTTTGGATATCTTGAACTGAAAATGTTATTATTTTTTGTTCTTTTTATTGCATAAAAGTAAAAGTAGACTTAGTAAATTTATGTTGTTAATTTTAAGTTGAGCGCTATATTCCTCTAATACACTTTAACACCGCAGTGGAGTAACAGACGCAAATGTCGTCCGACGACTTATCTGTCTATTACTACTGCACTCCATCCATTACGCTCGCGTCGTTTCTATCGTGTTTATATTCGCAACCGCTGTGTTTGACAATGAAGCCCGTCATCGCTGGATCTTCGAAATTTTCCGTCGCTGAATAATTTTTCCAATTACAGTTTTGCAGCTCGCATAATATTTCACGTTCGCTTAACAGGCATTTTAGCGAACTTTGTAACAATGTGTAAACGCCCAGTATACGCAAACAAAATGTGCATTATAAAATTTAATTGGATGGATTGCGTTTTTCGGATGTGTGTTTGTGCATATTTAATTCTTTCTTTTGTACTTTTTTTCTCTTAACTTTAATTCCGCATTTACGAATTTTTCATACCCCTGTAAAATGTATTTTTAGTTGTTTTTCACCAGTGTACAAAATTGTAAAAATAAAAAAATGCAGAGTCAAATTTTTTATTCAATTAACGGAACATATGTTATTTGAATACAAAAAAACCTTTGATGAAAATGATTAGTTAGGATTTTCAATTGCAAGGTATTTGGTTTTTATTTAAAAATGCAATGCATCGAGGTTTGGAGATATATTTTTT
>JAAMPD010000808.1:109094-128082 GCA_025266255.1 Trissolcus basalis
ATTTTAAAAATAAAAAAAAAAAAAAAAAAGAACAGAGAAAAATTGCACAACGAAACTCTATACAGTTGGATCACGTGTATGCTAAATTGGGTCTTTGAATTATGAACGAAAAACATTTTTCAGTTTATTCAATGATGGTTTTTTTTAGAAAAAGTTGATTTGTTAATAAATTTGTCTATTAAATTTGTTCTTGAATATGATAATCAAATTTGTATGATCAAATAAAAATATGAATTTTTAAGAGACGATAAAAAAAAACAAAATCTTCCCGAAAATATTTCAAGTGAGGAAAATTTTCCTTGAAAGCCAGTGAGTTCCGTGAAAAGTTGAAACTGAATTATGATATTACACAGAGCATAATATTAATATTAATCGAGTTAAAATGTTATACCAAGTTATTTAATAAAGCTCAAACCGTGACGCGAAAACGATAACTTTGCAGCAGTTAAGCCGAGAGAAAATCGATTTAAGATAAATTGCGCATGAAATCTTTTAACGGTGATTCGAATACAACAACGACTGATGTTATTGGATTAATATTAAAAGGGGCTAAGTTAAGAAATCTCGAGTGCAATTCATCCGGCGAGGACATTCGGACTCGTTAATTACAACTCGGTAAAAACGCTGCGAATTAACTCTCACAATCCAATGAAATTGATCCCAGGCTAAATTAGAATTCTCCACGTACATATTCTGTCATAATTATTTTGCATTATTGTTCATCGATTGGCTTGTACGTTTTAGCACAATTTGATCAGCAATAAGAAACCTCAAATGACCCTATCATACAACTCGGCAACCTTATTTACTTAATGAAGCCTTATCCCAATTTCTCAGTACATTTACTCGCTGCTAAATCTCTTTTCCTATCATTTGTCAAATACGCATTTAACAAAATATTCAACACAAACTTGCAAATTTCACAATTTCCGTCAACATTCATCGTTAACATTCTGACACACACACCACTCAAAAAACTATCAACAAAATATACATCAACAAGTCTGTTCTGAGACTGTGTTAAAACCCTTACAATCATGAACCAACAATAAACTAATTACAAGCTCAACTTTTTTGCACTGTTTGAACGTAAAAAACCGTTTTGAATATTATCCAGTAACGATTTTTGATCGAAATCAAATTGGTCGAGAAACTGATGTTCTCTGACCAATTTCTTTTTGCCTTGTCTGAATGAAAAAGAAAAAAAATACCGTTATGAAAATCAACCCTAACGGAATTTCGATGGAAAGCAAATTTTGGAAAAAGTTGTTGACTTGGAAACGAGCGTGGATTTACCCAAAACTGTGTTGAATGTTTGAGTGCAAACAATTTGAAACAAACAAATGTCGGCGGGAAATAAACGAGTTTGGGCTGAGACCTTCATTTTTGTGATTGTAGAGAGTTAATTGAGAGTGGACAAAAAGGATCGAATCGTATGGGGCAATCTCGTATACTATATAGTAGAACACGAGGAAGGGGAGAAAAAAAGCGTTTAACTTTGGATAGCCGTTTAGAGTTAATTTGGTATGAAGTGAAAGAGTTAAGACGAGTGGATGGACGGAAGGAAAAAGCGTAGAGATAGAATGTAGCGGGCATATTGATGCGGAGGCGCCGTGGTGTTATGGAAGCTGGCGGTTCGGCGTCGTGTCTGTGCTGTTAAACTGTCTCATGGACAAGCAGGCGATATCCTATTGCGTTAAACGTTCGGTGTGTACGTCGCCATCGCTACTTAACTGGGGCTTCTGCAGTACATTATCGTAGGCTGGGGCACGCACACTTGCAGCGTAAGGTTGTGCAGAGACTGCTGGGTTTATTAGTGTGAGAGAGTGGCGATGCGGGTGTGCGTGCTCGTGTTTTGGCGGCAATCCCTATTACAGGCGAGTCATCGATTTCACAGACGACGCACGCACGCGCAGGAGCCCTCTTAGCTACTGATTGGTGACGAAAAGTGGTATTGCAGAGGAGCGGGAGGGGCGCACGGAGCCGGCAGGGAGCCACGGAGGGGCAACAGCGCAAAATTCAACAGCGAAATCGAAATCAAGCCGTTAAACGATCCGCGATGAATGGATGTGGAAGAAAAGGTTGCGGATCTGTTGGCAGGCGGGGGCCAAAGTTATGACTGCAAACGAGCCGAGAAGATATACGGGGCAAACGTTTTAAGAGACCGTTTTAGCCCCAACTGCGTTATAGCGCTCTTAACCTCCACTCGGCCAAAATCTACGGAGCATTTCTCTAGCCATCTCGTTCCGCCAATGACCCCACTGTAGCGCATATAGTTTATGAACCTGTGGCTTCAGCGTTCGCCCTTCCTCGTCTCCCTCCCTCCCTCCCTCTCTATCTCTCACTGTTGGCTCGCTCTTTGTACGCGCGAGGTTGCGCACCAAATTATATATTTATATGCAGCCGCATCAATTCTCCAGCCCATCTCCATTTATCAGCGCGATCCGACGGTTATAAATTCCGATTTGCCTCGCAACGTTTCGGCACTCGGGCAAAGCACACAACTTAATAGCTGTTGAGAGATCAATTATAAAACAGCAAAAACAATTCGAGTGAGCGAGCGCGCCCGCGCGCGCCATTAAGCGATGTTTGTTTGACGGAAAGTAGAGTATTTAACTGATAATTGTGTTTCGATGATGCGATTAGCCGAGCTTGATTGTATCAACAGAGATTAGCCTGTTTGTCTGCGGAGCCAATTAAGTGGCGCGCGAAAGAGAAAGAGAGAGAGAGAGAGAGAGAGAAGGAACAGATGCCGCGTGCGGTTTTATAACAGTTTCTGCGAGTCCTGCGCGGGAGATAATTTTGCCAAAGTTGGACTCTGTCGGCTGATCTTCCGTCGGGTCGTTAAATTTGCGCGCAGCGTCAGACGTCATGACTCACGACTGGCGCTCGTTACGATGTTATTGAAGTTGAACCGTCAAGGGTTCGTCGCTCGGTTTTCTCTCTCTCTCTCTCTCTCTTTTGCACGAGGAATAATCGGAAACATCTCTGATGGACAGATAGTGAGCAAGCAGACGATCAATAATTTTTGTTAACAAACGTGGTGCACGGTTCGGACCGGGGTTCTCTCGCTGCGTGTCAGAAGCCTGTTTAATTGAGTAATGCCGGTCTGGGGATACGGCCTCTCGTTCACGGAGCGTGCATTAAAACGTCGCGGAGTATCGGCTTTCAAGCCCCGAGAGGGGGACGCCCATCACCGAAACACATGACGAGAAGCTCGAAATACAAAATGCCTCGGCCATTAAGTCATCGAAACGAAATTCATCCGTTTCGCATTAGGCACAGTCGCTTGTTGTTCCTTTTGAGAAAACAAGAAGCAAAGTGTTTCTATTTAAAGAATCCCGACTGCTATTTCCGCCGGTCTATTATTTGAAAACACTCCGCACTCTAAGAATAATCTTCATCCTCTGAAATTCCTGCTGCAATGATTGTGCGAAACAAAGTTGATGCTTGCTAAAGCAGAGCGCAAGATAATTCGCGCGAGCATCCTCAACTCTGACACTGTTGAAGAAACCTCTCGCGGATGAGGAGCCTTCTAAAATTAGCAAGCCAACCGTGCGCTCTCACCTTTTGTGTTGGATCTGGGCACGCACTTGGCGACCGATGCGTGGGCTCTGGTGTCGACAGGCTGGCTACCGTTGTGCGGGTAAGCCTGGTGATGCGAGTTCCGATGGTGCACGCCGAGCAGATACGGCTCGCTCTGGGGTTCCCGGAACATCGTAGGCGAGGTCTGTGCGAAAATAGTCCGCCCGTTGAGGGCCACCTCCGCGGGGCTCCGGGCTCGGGAGCCCGTGCTCAGGTTCAGCGGCCGCTCCTCGGGCTCGTCGCGTTGCACGCTGCTGTCGGCCGAGGCACTTCTGCCGAGCCCAAGGTGGAAGCTAGAGTTGAGCTGCCGCACTGAGAACCGAGAGTCGCTCGGGCAGGACGACGGCGAGGTCAGGGGCGAGGCCGGACTCGGGGTGCATGGCGGTGAGGTCAGGCTGCCCTGCATCGAGACGGGCGACTGGGCCGAGGGGTAAAGCGCCATCGGGGCCCGGATCAGCGGACTCGAGGTGTACCTGCGTGGCGTTGGCGCCAGCAGCTTCGAGCTCCCGAAGAGGCCCGGTTTCGTCAGCTCGGTGGACCGGCCCCATCCCAGGATGTCGCTAATCCTGTGAGGCGTCGGAGTCCGAGGAGGTGTCGCGTAGACGTGGTCGTGCCACGAGCCTGCTCTCAAATTCGTCAGCCGGTTGTCAACCGATGCTTGGATCAGCTCGCCGCCGTTATCGAGGCTCTGCTGCAGGCTCGGCGACAGCGGCACCAGCTTCGACTCGTTGTTATTGTCGCACGGATCCAGCGACTTGTCGTCCGCCGACTCGACCTCCTCCTCTTTCTTGTCGGTTTTAGGGGGCTGTACCTCGTCCGCCATCTTGCGAACCGAGATCGGCCGATCGCATTCGTTTAGACCGATTTTGAGCGCTGCAACATGATGCTTGCTCGAAGAAAGCTCGTGCGCCCCGACCGACGACAATTTTCTAACACCAAAGATAGAGACAGTTGAAAAAGAAAGACAGCCAGCTGGTCCTTCATCGTTGGTCCTCAGCTCATCACGTCATCGCTGCACTTGAAACTTTTGCCAATCACATCTTACAAATGCTGAGCGCTCTCGCTCGCTCCGATAACATCGTCCCTAATAGTACATAGTCCGATAATGGGCTTGCTTGCTGACGAAAGTGCAAGGGTTAGCAGTCGAACGCGCTCGTCCTTATTTTTGTCCCGGCACTCACTACACCAACAGGTGTCACTGCGAGACTAAAATTGTACCCTTCCGCTACATTGCACGCGCGAGACATGCACCCGCTGTGCTGCTCTGTCCAACCAGCAGCACTCTTGTTTGTAGCTCGATCACTTTATTACAAGTTTTGGTTTATCAAGCACGAGTTGGTTGTTATCGGAGAGTCCACCTGAAAGCAAGATGCCAACAGTTTATTATTTGAAAATGTCTAGCGAAGCAAAGGATAACGCTGATGAAATTGTCATCCAAGATTGAGCCTGTGTAAACTTGAGTGGCGCAATCTCGAATCAAGTTGGGAATTTGAGACTGACATATTTTACAGTGCTGAGATATGCGAGCTCGGCTCTCATTCTCGGATCTATTGGGTCTGACAATTTCAGCAGCATGATGACGTTGCTCTTACCAATCTCCTGAGGGCTTATCGTACATCCAGACAAAGTGTCTATCCGGAGGTCGAAGGTAGAGCAGCCGCGGTGGCTCGTCAAAGCCGGAACCACGTGCGCGCAAGGTGTACGGTGTCTTCGGGGTGGGGGTCGAGGGGTGGAATCGACGGCGAATGAGAAGAGGCGGCGGGTGTTTAAAAAAAGGGAGGAAAAAGGTAGCACGTGTCGCGGCGTGGGTTGGCGCGCGCCGCTTGGCCTGACGCTGACGAGCGAATTTCGGGTCCGATTGAAAGGAAAAGTATCTCGGTTATGCAACCGAGTCCGTTGACGCCCGATTACCGACTGATTGTCGCAAGATAGATTTAGGGTACACGAACCGCTTGCGCGTACCGGGGTGGGTGGGTGGATAGTCGGCACAAGGAGCGGGGCGCGACGGGCGGCTCGCGCCAGAGCGCGGGGGGTCAGGGACGCGAAGGATTTAACGCGCGCGCAAGCTCGCGTTCTCCTACTCTCTGTCGGTGCTGCTGTTACGCGCGTACCAAGTACATGCTAGCGTTATGGCCAGCTACACTACCACCGAGCCTGATAACTGGAGCTGATGTGTCTCACGTTGTGTGAGCGTGTACGTGCATGTACAGGCATCGTCGCCAGAATCCCACGAGAGGGTGGTAGTGACACGACTCCGAGCTTATATAGGGTGGCGCGAATTCACCGCCATCGTGCCCAAATGATATATATTTTGCACGCTCGCGTACGCCAATTTATCCTGCGGTTATTGTTTCGTCAATCCAAAGTCTCTCTCTCTCTCTCTCGTCGCCTTCAATATTTATGAGTGTCGAGCGCCACGTGCGTTTACTTCTCGAGCTCGCTCACTCATCAGTAGACGTCTTTTTTTTCCACACGATTGCTCGTTTCGCTTGTAATGTGTATTCAATTGAGCTCTTTAATTTTTGCCTCCTCGCACGGCTCTTGGTTGTGCCGGCCGCCTAGTGTAATTGGCGTCTCAAAGTGCCCGGGACAATACGCCTTTGTGCGTGCTATGTAAAACTTGAAGGTTGATCGTCTTTTTGCATTGCTTGTGGTGCAATTTATTCTAATTAGATGAGTGCTCGCGGAGATGAACTTTCGAACTCGGCGTGTTGTACGTTTTGTTTGATTCCTCATCCTCTGTTGTGCAAAAGCTCTTGTCGACGAGGGAGGGGAAAAAAATTGCTGATACAAATTCGCACAGAGTCGGCCACATAGTTCATTGTTTTCAAATACTTTTAGTTGCGATGCGAAAAAACAGCACGGCTTCATTTGTGTTAAAACAAGCGGTATTTAAAATAAAGCCGATGAACAGAAAAGCCTATTGTAAATACGCTACGCTGAGCGTCAAAGAGTTAAAATGGTTTGGCGAAACGAAAGTGTAAACGAAAAAAGGTTAGATTTGTTTACGTTCGCATGCATAAAACGCTGATTATCCGACAATCATTGTGATTCAATTAACGAGCGTTTTTTTTTTTTTTCGTCCGCACGATGAAAAACGTTTTTGATACAATTAATTAAGCTCGCCCCGTTGCTATCTCTCTCTATCTTTATATCTCGTTACTTAGCGCGCGTCATGACATCATAGTACAAACTTTATTAATACAGCATTTTACGCCGCGTTTAACTACGCGCGATCAACACATCTTTATCTTCTTTCGTTTGTATCTGCCTTTTTTACGAACCCTATGCAGTATGAATTGAGAGCTCTTTTGCTGCCCTCAAAAACCATTTACCAATTGATTTATGCATTCGCGAGTGAGGTTTTATTATTTTATTTTATTTTATTTATTTATTTATTTATTTTAGATAATAACAACCATTTATTAATTACAATCTATCCAAGATTTTCATTCCACAATTATTCGCGGATACTGTCGTGTGTTTTCTTGGCGCTTAAATTTTACATAAAAAATTTTGGCGCATAAAAATACAAATTGAAATAATATTGAGTCCAAAATGTAAAAGAAATGGGATCGAAAAATCTGGCGCCCAAATGGTATATGTAAAAATGTTGGCGCCAAAAATTGAATGTGACATTTTGAAAAGTAGAAATTGAATGTGAATTTAATAATGTGAGAGAATAGCTATTGATTTGAGGGAACATTTTGTTTGGATAAAGCAATAAATGTATCATCGATCTTGTGACAAGAGCAAACATTCATCTTGGAATTGAGACAACAATTTCTGAGCGCAATATCTGTAACTGAGATGGAGCATCGTCGTATCATCTATTATGTCTGGTTCTCTATTTATACAGGCATCGAGATCGATAAATATGAATAAATCGTAGACACGGGTTACACTAAAGAGCAAAAATAGAGCACGTGTTTGCGTATAGCGTGCATTGTGTATCGGTTATTGGCAATCGACTTTGCGCCGATTCAAAATGCATTTGCGAATTTATCGCACACCCTATGTGCGGGGGTGGCCCGACTGGCGGGTGCAAACCCCGACGAATATGCCGCGCCGCTGGACGGCTGGCAACGATTTATTATTGAAAGCTATTTGCCGAGAACGAGAGGAGCATTTGCCGTTTATTGCTATTTACCGTTTATCATCCGTTGCGCTGCTCGCGAGCGGGATCGCTCTTCACGTTGTTTCCGAACTCGCACTGACAAAGACACGACGATATTTGTGATGCGATTTGTGTGAGCATGTATATGCTCCCTTTTGCTCACTTTTGTGTGCGTTTTAAGTACACAGGCTCGACTTACATATAGACACACAAATATCCATACACTGTATATTATACTATACATATACACGCACACATCTATATATATACTTCCGGAAGGGCGATGTATAAAAATTTGTCCGCTTGTCCACTGACGTTTACATCACGATATACTTGCCAACGAATTATTCATCAATTGATAATTGTACTCAATTTCACTCTGATATATTCGTCCCAAATTAACTGTTGGTCGGCTGAAAATTCATAAAATGTCATAACGATAAGTGTTTGTAATCAAGTATCTTCTGAAAGTTATTGTAAAATGGTTTTAAACCAACTCTTTTTTGAATTCAAAAATATAATATGTTTCGTCGTGTCTCAAATTTGTAGACATTTGAGAAAGGGCTATAGTTTAATAGCCCTTTTGACTAATAACGTCTATGTTTAAGAATTTTGCTTGAAATTTGATATTTAATTGTCGATTCTCATTGAAATCTATGTAGATCCATATAATTGGTGGAAATGTGTCTGTTTGTGTGTTGCTAACGATCGTGCATATAAACATTCGTGAATATTTATGGTTGTTAATGATTGTAACTGATTGAACTTATCTGATTCCGATTGATAATCAAATTGAGGCGATTCGGTTTATGTTCGAGTTATCAATGATTATTGTGCGAATTAAATTCTAATTTTGTTATACAACGCGTAATAAATTGTTTCATAGAATTTACCGCTAAACAATAAAGCGCGTTGTATAGATGATGATGATGATTCAAATAATCATTTAAATGCGTTGGATGACATTTAATCGTGATGAATATTATAAAGTGAATAAAAGTTGAGGACAAAAAATCAATTGTTTATTGTAACTTTTGGAAAATTGCAAAGAGAATAAGAAATGATTGAAGATTTAAATGGACATGAAACATTAATTTGGCTCGATTGTTGAACAGAAACGAGAATTAGCATTTATACTAACAGCAAAGATGTTAAATTCTCGTTGCGCCAAAGCAGGGTAATACGAATTAATTTCGTCCTTACAGGGTTGTGGCTGCCGTAAATGGTCATGCTATGAATAATATTCCGATGTGCAGCAAACATAAACTCAGCTCGACGATTTTGCTCAGATAATAATCAACATTTAGCTGTATGGAGCATAGAGAGTTTATGATAAATAATAATTATATTACAACGTGGACCATTAGAGGAGAGAGAAGAAAAAAGAATGAGCGATTGAGAAGGTGGACTTGAAAATATATAGAAATAACATTATTGCGGAGAAAAATCAATATGAGATTTGAAGTTAATCAGAGAAGAATGTTAGTTAGTCGCGGTTTCATGGAGCCCGTCAAACTCAAATAAGTCTGAATCATTAATAAAACTGAATCGAATTGCTCGCTGGGTGAATAATTGATCAACAATTTTTTCGGACAAAAATCACGAACGCTCGATCGACAGCAATTAGACGCGGCCCGTTGCTTTAATTTGATTCGAGCTCTGGAAATAAGAGTCGCGTCACAAAAGTGGCGCATCCGTGTTAATTACAATTATATAAGCTCGCAAATTGAACGCGCGCTTGCTAATCAAACAAATCGCGCTGAATAAAAAACCGCCAATAAAAAAATGAGCCGGAGAAAGAGACGCGAATGAAAGATATAGCCGAGCAATTACCAGGCTGAAAGTTGCTTTTCAATTTGTTTCGCTGCTAATAGTCCGTAAGCACCCTCTCCCTTTGATCGCGTAAACGACCACGGAATTGTGTGTGCGTGTGTGTGTGTATGTGTGTGTGTATATACACGTACGAGCGAGTGTGTGCTTTAGATTTGAAATGAGGCAGGTCGAATATGAGCAGGAGCCGAGAGCCGAGCGAGCAAGATGCCATACAGATGGATAGAGAACGCTTCACACAAATGCCAAGGCGGAAGAATCGATATCGCATTTTATATGACAAGCATTTAACTCGTTCAATTATACCCAATATTCGTCATTTAAATTTCACGCGTCAATTTTACTACTGCTTTCATTCAATCGATCCCATTCCTTACTTCCATTAATTCGGACCCATCACATCTAGGTCCCAATCAAAATCCTCTCACTTTTATCTCTTACAACATTTTTTTCCACTTTCATTACTTTTCCCAAATTTACGAACATTAACAAATTTATTTATATGATGATATAATTGGAAAATTCTTTTTACGTCTCAGTCTTGGTAGCATTAAAAACAAATTTTCGAAATGATATGCATAAACGTATAAATGACAAAAGAAATATTCATTTTGATTTCATTTTTTGTTCAGTAGTCCCTTCGGAGTAATGGAGAGACTATTCCATTTTCAATTATTTGGTTGTCGGATTGTAAGAATGAAATAAAGAGCGGCTCAAAACGTCGTCGCAACAAATCTTTATTCCAGCATCACACAGATGCTGTAGCCACTCAGCTATTGAGATTCCCTCTCTCTTCTGACACCAGCTTGTCTAATTGCTCCGTGTTATTTACGATCAAAGTTCTATAAAAGAAAGATATTTAACAATTATCAAGCATTAAACAATTAAATTACAATTTTTACAATTTTGTGTCATTTATATAATATGTGTACAATCATATTTTAATAAGTTTAATAAGTTTGTTTGATTTCATTATATTTTAATTTGAATTGAAAAAAATGAAAATAAAAGTACACATTGCACAAAATTGTATATTGAATGGTTTTTTTTTTTTTTTTTTTTTTTTTAATAATTTCACTCGACGTACATGAGAGACCCCTATATGTGCTGCCATCTAGGTACAAGAAAAAGAAATAAATCAACAAAAATAAAATAAAAAAGTTTTTTAAAATATTATTTCATTTGGTTATTGAATGTCAATGCTAATTAAATTTAGCTATTTTTGAAAATTAGTTTCATGTTATTTTATTATCGACTATCGGTAAGATTGATATCTAATGTCGATAAAATAAAGTCTTGATCAGACCAACTTTGTTGGGGGTATGGGGATGGTATACAATTTTTAATTAAAATAATAAACTTATTATAAATATTTCAATAATAATTATACATCATATTTAACTGAAATATGTGTATGAAAATATGATTTGGTAAAAACAATATTGTTTATTTAAATGTCAATTACACTATTTCAGTGGGAATATTTTTGATAACTCAAAGTGCTGCCACCAGAGGGCTGCTTTCATTTGACGAGAGAGAGAAAGAAAACGTGACGGGTAACGGTGAGTCAATTCGCACACTGTTTTGTCAATTATGACAATGTAATGGTACACGCGTAGTTAACCTTGAAAGAGTACTTCGTCTAAATAATTTGCCTAGCATAAAATACCTTTTTGTTCCTACTTTTTGTTTGTGCTTGTTTGTTTTGACAATTATCCAGGTTTGGCGATTGACAACGTTCATAAATGAGTGAGATATGGCCAGCGACCTTTCAAGCAATTGCACGGACTCACTGAGCAAATTCGATGAAAGAGAAGAAGGCGAGATCTCGCTGGAGGACGTGAGTTCCTCGGAGGAGGGCCAGCCCGCGAACTCACTGTCGAGGTTAGGCGATCTGTACAGATGTGACCATTGCGCTTCCACAAACCAGTGCACTCCCTGGTGCCCATTCCATTCGAATTACTACAAATCTCACAACAAAAGAGGTAAATCATGGCCTTTGTTTTGATTCATCAAAACGTCTGTTTGTGTCTCCTCAACGAATTTCATTATAGGTAGACATTATCATCCGTCAGTTTTTATGCAACTTTCAGCAACTCTTAATCAGGTCAACGTAAAATATTCATTGTCCAATGAACTATAGCACGGTTACACAAATATAATTTACATTTTTCTAACAAAATATTTTTTTTTATCTTACGCCATTAAAAATTGACAAATATAATATTTTGTATAAATTTCATCATGTAAATAAATATCAAATAGTCCTTTTGTTATGAAAAAAAATTGACGAGTAAATTGTTATGTAATCCAAAGAAATTCATTCAGGTCAAAAATAGACGTTGGAATTTTTTGAGAGAAAGAAAAAATACTCTTTTTTTATATAGGATATTACCAGGCAGTAAAACAAAAATGATTTCTTTCACTCCAAACAAGTTTTCAAAGAAGATTTCTTTTTTATTATCTCTTAGTTCTGTTGTTTGTATAGGATCAGTTTTTTTTTATCCATATCAAAGAAAGAGCATCGTATTGTTCAGATTGAATTATTATTCTGTAGTTGAATATTAATTGAAGTTTGGAACTTTTTAAATTTGTTTTGCTGACGAGTATTATCCATAAAATTATGCAATTTCGATAAATAGAAATTTAATTCAGCAACTTGTTAAGAAAATAGAAGTACATATTGTTTTCCAAGATATAGCATACGGGAAGGAGAACCGACAGCTCTCTAGAGAATGCGCAAACTTAGGAGGAAAGCATGCATCATCGACGCTGCAGGAGAAGAATGATGACCTGGTACCGATCTCAAGCGACAGCGAACTGGAGGTTATTGGCCATGACAACGGTATGGACGCGTGCAGAAATTCGAAAAGGCCAAGAAAGAAAAAGAGAAAAAGAAAGGCCTACCGGGAACCTGATCGGAGTAATAATACTGTGCTTTTGAACGACGATAGCACAGATGATATTATAGGACCTGTTGAACCAAAATTAATTGCTAAAAATGAACCATCGAGATTACGAAAAGTCGAGATGCGTAGGTCACGAGAAATGAGTCCAAGAAGGCACAAATCACCTTTGTCAAAGGTGAGGAAGAAACGGCCGTCCTGTTCGAGTTCAAAGGTGATTCAAAGAAGAATGCGCCCCCGAGAGTCACGCACCGATCATCCTGCAATTCGAGATACCGAAGCAAAGAATTACAATTACAAACTGCTGAAGAAGGTGAAGAGGCTTGATAATTCCAGAAACCAAAAGACGACACCACAGACTGATAAACAAAGAGGATTGTCACTGAAAGATAAACTTCACAATATGCTCAATAGAAACAACGATCACAGCAAAGACAAAGAGAACATGGATCTCAAAGGAAAAGCTGAAACGGACGATGAAGATGAGGCCAACTGTCTCCGTTTAAGAGAGTTGGCTCTACAAACGAAGCCGGTCAAAGTCAATGGGGAAGTTCCAAAAGCAACTAGTTGTAATGATGAAGAAGAGGATGACGATGACAGCGAGGCTCTTAAGCTTCGGCTTATTGCATTGAAATCAGCGATCAAGAAGAAGTACCAGCGGAAAGAAAAGAAGCCGAAGAACAAGCTCGACAAAACTCGGCCAGACAGTCCTTTTGATAATTTGCTCGCCCGGAGCGATTTCAATACTCTAGAGACAGAAGAAAAGGCAAACACAAACCATGAGAAAAATTGTCTAGAAGACATGGATCTGGATACCGACATCGAAAGAGAAAAGGAGAAAGGCGAGGACGGCGACTCTCCTTATTCTCCGTCAGACAACCTGAACCGCAGATTGAGCTTGGAACGTGAGCTCCTTGGCATAGATCCCTCGGACGTCTGCTACTTGGAGAACAAAAGTTCGAGCGCAAAGGAAAGCAGCATCTACTACGACGACCCGAACAGCTCTCCGTACTGTCCATCCGAGCCCATCTCAAATAGCTGTGATTATTCGCCTTCATCTCCTACGTCTTCGTATCACCTGTCCAATGATCTCGATTCAGATCAAGAGGTTCTGTCACCCAGCGGGTCCCCTCTTGATTCCAATTCCTTTCAAGTTGAACAATCCAAAAGTCAGTTGCCCTGTTTGAATAAAGATGAGACTCACACACTGCCCCTATCGCCACCGCCAGCACCTCCTCAGATATGCACTATAACCAATTTGCTATGTGCTTCGTTTATGGATGATCTTGAGAAGGATTTAGATGGCAGTCCCTTGGTTCCAATCGATGAAGTAAACCCGTCCAACCAATCCAAACTGGACTCAATGACTTGTGATAATCATTTGAATATAGCCTTGCCATCAGCGAGCTTGAACCTCATCACTGAACCTGTGATCACCGATCCAATAGTGATACAGACTAACAATAGCTGTCGAAAGTCGGTGAAAAAATATCGTGCTTCCTTGTTGAAAACTGATAAAATACGTGCGAACTTGAAGCCTGTTCCTTTGACTTCCATTGCACAGTTTGTGGCACCATCGAATACCATAATTCCAGTCATATCGAACACGAATAACGAGACTGCTGTAAATCAATCCACTCAAGTTGCAAGAGATGAGGTAACGACAGAAACAAACAGAAAGAGAGATATCAAAGCGAATGATGATAGTGAACCGTCGATCAAATTGGCAAAGAAGACGGAAAAGCAAAATCCACCAAGCAGTGTTCAAGGTCCAACAAGCAACGCTAATCCTCAGAGAAAAGTGAGTGCTGACGAGGATGAGTTGAAGCTCAGGGAGATGCTTATAGCTTCAATGGGAAAACGTAAAACCGATCTCCAGCCAGGACATTCCAAGTCTATTATTCCAGATGCAAAAACATGCGAGAAGAAAGCCCCGGAGCTACCTAGTATAAAAGTCTCAACCACTGCGCAAGTACCCAACAACAGAACGGTGGTGACATCCACAAGGACTGTCGTTGTAAATAAAGAAGGAAACCGTCAAATTGCAAAACCATTGACCAATGCAGGACTGATACCAAGCAAGGCTCCCGTCAGTACAGTTACGAAAAAACGAACTGATCTTGTCAACCCAAACCGTTTTGTAACAAAAAAACCTGTCAGGTCCACTGCGTTCTCTTCTTCAGCGATGTCGAATGTTGTTAATAAAGTGAACAAATCGGTCGAACTTGGTCCTACAAAAAAAGTCAATTTGCAGAAGTCTGTGTCCGTGACTTTTAACACCCAGAGTGCCATCAATCCTGCAATGAGGAAGGTCAACATTAAAGACAATTCTAGTATGCTGAGTCCTCTGAATGATTTGTCTGAGTTTGTGATTAAAGTGAGCGAAGATTCAGACAGCGATGTTAGCGAGGAGGAAGCTTCAACCGTTGCTGACCGAAGAATCGAGAGACCACAATTGAAAATTCCCAAATCAGAATTTGAAAAACGTATAGACACGTTTTTGAAAGAGGTGCGGATGAATTCGGAGAACAACAAAGCCAAAAAACCTGCAATCACGCCAGTAAAGCCAAAAAAAGTTACTGAAACTGCCATGTCTACTCCTGCTGTAAGTCAATTGAATCCTTTTATTTATTCATTCGTGGAGTTGGAATAATTGCTTATTTTGTTTTATTTTGCAGGCTGTTCGACATTTATCAGCCTCTAAACAAGAAGAATATCGTCGTCTGAAGCAACAAATTCTGGAGAGGGAAAAGAAACTGCAAAAAAACTCAAACACTTCAGCCCAAAGTGCCTCCAAAGTAAACCCAACAAAGCCATCGGCTCCTATTTTGAAATTGACGCCGCCAACAAAAACCAATACCGCCTCAAAATCAGATAACCATGAATCGGACAAGACTATTCCAAAGACGAATCAGTCTCAAGTAATAGCAGGTTCAAAGGAGGCTGCTCAAATGAGTGTGAGAACAGGATTAAAGTCGGTGGAGGCCCTTGATGAACCAACGAAAGCTACAACTCTAAAAGAAAAGGAGACGTGTAGTGTTGAAGCAAATGAACCAGGAAATGGAACCAAAGAAACAACTAGTTCGAAAACATCTGCTCAAGATGCAAAGTTAATCAACGAAATAAGTTTGCATGATACAAAAGTAGTCAATCATTCGGAAAACGATGGTATTTTAAACAACAAAATTGACACTAGAAAAGATTCAGAAGTTGAGAAAATATTAGTTAGCAGTGAGAATAGTCAGCCAAATGAAAATGTACAAATTGTTATTGAAAAAGATCTTAAAAAGTCAAAGGAGGAGTCTTCGATAAATGTGCCTGAAGAAAAAACGATCAATGTTGAAAGTACAACTGAATCTAAAATTGTTGATATTGAAATAATGAATAGCTTGACTGTAAATGTTATAGAGATGATTTCTGAAGAGTCCCCGACAGAATTAGAATGTACAAATACAAAAATTACGGAAGAAAAAAAGGATGATGATAAGCGCGGTGGCGTACTTAAAGTTTTGTCAATTCCTGAGCTCAATTCAAGATTGGAGCACAATCAGTGCGATATCAGTCCTCCTTTGAGAACAGAGCCTGAGATCAGTGATGACAAATCGGAAAATGACAGTGTTATCATAGTTAAGGACTCTGAGAACACGGAATCTTGCAAGTCACCGCAAAATGACAACAACAGTGATGCAAAGAACTTGAAATGTAAATCAGAAACTAATATAGCTCGCAATGATAGGAGAGAAATTCATCGTGAGCTGCAACAAATGGCAAGTTTACCCTCGGAGGATCAACAGGAACAACTGCTAAATATAGAGAAGGATTTGATATCTACTCGGTAAGATTTTCATTTTATTTCAATAATTTCAAATTTGTTTTTTACTATCCTGTGTGTGCGTGCGTGTGTATGTATGTTTACAAACTCTTGATATAAAACTATCATTTTGCTTTTCAGCTACGCATTTCTTGATGATTTAACAAAGTTGGAACAGGTATACAAACAGTGGGAACTCGAGAAAGAACAGCAACAAAACCTTAGCAAAGAGATAAAAGAGCTTCGATTAAAACTAAAATTAGCCGAAGAAAAATTCCAAAAGCAAAAAGTACGCTTAGGTGAGATGAACGCATCCGCAGCGGCCTGCCATGACAAGGTCAACCATGGTCGTGAAGAGTACAACAAATTATCAAGAATTTGCAATGGTCTAGGACATCGGTTGCATGGTTCCAATTATAAGTACAATGCAATTTTTAATCCTATTTCAATTTTAAATGACTTATTATTGTTATTATTAATATCACTAACGATTGACTGTAAATTTTAGAATTCCGGCAGCAGGTGCCCCGCTGGTGAGCAACAAATTGAAAGTCGTCGCTGCATACTCGGAAAAGTTGTACAATTTAAAGGGTGACAAACAGTTTAAAGAAAAGACTGACAAGAAGCAAAGCAATATGATCAATCCATATGCGAAAAAGCAAAGTGAAAATGAAATAGAGGCAGCTAAGACATTAGCTGCAAAAAATGTGGGGTCATCAGAAAGTAATTCTGATAAAGATGGCAGGTGCGCTACGAATGAACGTACGAAACCAAGCCTGGAAAGCGAAAGTCAGAACTGTCAGGATAATGATACTTTGACGACTGATTTAAAAAACCTTTTATCCGGCAATGATACTGATCCACTTCAGAAGGAGCAAGTCAAAAAGCCACCAAAAGAAAACCCAACTACAATTGATTCGCCGAAACCTTACGAGTCGTGTTTATCCCATCTTAAAGATACAAGGTGGGTTGAAGAAAAAGAAAACAATTTTTTTAAATGTGAAAAATTTATTTTACAATTCAAGATTTGTTAAGTAGGCAAGACTAATTATTTTTAAAATGGTTACTTCTCCTATGTTTCTGAAATTTCATATCTAGGAGTACTGCAGTCGATGGGATTCTTTGTCCGTTTGAACTAAGAGGGACCTGCAATGACACAGAGTGTCAATTTGTCCATGGGTGTTGGGTGTTGTCACCCAAATAAATGCTGACTAGATAACTCGGCGCAAAGTCAACGTAAAATTCATATGTAAGGTGGTTCTTATATTCGTTTTCAATGGGTTGACTTTTCCTTCTTCTGTCTATTCAGTTTCAATTTTTTATTCATTTAACTTTTGATATTCTTTCAAATTAGCATCAGCAAGTTTTCTTTTCATTTTTAAAAAGAGAAATATTTTAATATGTCAGTATTATGTAAAGTATTGCTTTATGTAAAAATAATAAAATTCAAAATAATATATATTTTTATCAATTTTTGTTTTGTTATAATTTTTAAATTTCTCTTTTATTATTTCATATACAACATTTATAAATTCTTTTTCGACATTTACAGATGTGCCATTGCAAGTCAAAAATATTATTTTATAAGTGCAACTGGACAGAGTACTTTACAACTGGTAAGTTCAATTGAAAAACGAGCGCTTATTAAGAAAATTAACAAACATTTGTTTTGTTTTGTATAGATTTGAAAAATAGTTTTACTATATCGTTATTCTTCTTCGAACTGTTAAATTCATTCTGTTTTTTTAATTCGAAATTGTAGGCGCGTGTAAATAATACATTATTATCTATCTGAATAATTTTACATTTGTTCATCTTTATTTTGCAATTGCAGCAATACAACTTTGTTTTTCAAATGAAATTCGTTTTTGATTATACAAATATTTATTTTATTGTATTTTTGTAATATAACGAGCTTAATCTAACAACACACAATTACTTACCTCATAATACGATTATAATATAATGTAAAATAAATATTCTTTAAATTTGAATATTCCTGTTGTATTTATTCATACTCCTTCCCATTTATCAATATTTTTTGTTTACTAAGTTTCAAAATAATTGAAAAATTTTCAATAATACTATTTTATTTTTCGCAAAATATCAGATACATTTAATTAATCTATTTGGCAATGAATTTAGTAAATTCTTTATAAGTTAGTCTATAATTTTTAACTTTTGTAGTGAATTTCGATAAAAAGGTTCAAATTCAAAATTTAAAAAATGACCGAATGAAAATATATTGTTAAAATCAAAATGACTAGACTAATCTTAATTTGAAACAGTTGCAAGCCTGCACATTCAACTTGATCACTAGATCTTGGATAGATTTTGATAATAATCAAACAGAATTAATAAAAGTTATGGAGGAATATTTTTGTGGTTGTTTGAATTTATTTTGATTTTAAATTTGCCGCTCATATTAAAGACCGCCAATAATATAATAGCCAAGCTGTATTTACGAATACTCTTTTTTTATATTAGAGAGAAAAATATAAAAACATGAGATATGAACATTTGAAAATTTCTATAAAAACAAATTTAAAAGTTTTTTGCATCTAGGTATTTGTCTATAGAGTAGAAATATAAATTGTAAAATGTTTTCTGTCAACATGAAAACTATTTATTTTCTAAGACTTTAAGAACACACATACACAAGAAGGATACAAGACACCATAAAAAATGAATATAGGGACAGACGGGGGTGGAGAGAGAGAGAGAGAGAGAGAGAGAGAG
>JAAMPD010000809.1:0-35914 GCA_025266255.1 Trissolcus basalis
ATCTTTTACCCACACATTTTTAATGTGTATGTGTTATTTATAAAACGATGATTAATTGAACACTTTGCAAATCTACATTTGGACATTTAAAAAAATGCTCCAAAACTAGACAAGGGCGCGTTTTTGACCAGCGTAGTGTTTCCTAATTAGGGGTTCACACACAGAGGCGCACGGAAATATATATAATCGATACGGAGAGCGTCGGCCATTAAAGCTGAGCATCATTCGTTTTTGTATTATAATCCAAGCTGCAGTACGTGTCACGCCACTAGTCTTGTGTGTTGTGTCCGAGAGTGGTTTTTATCTAATTTTGTTTGGTTTTCGCCAAAATGGTGAAAATGGAACATGACGTTAGTATCCTGTTTAGTCTATTCTTACAAATTGTCAAGAAAAAAAAAAACTCAAACATTTGTCAATTTTGAAACTTTCTCCAACATACATATCAACTCTTTTTCTCTTATAAACGTAACAAAAACTTGAGTTAAAAATCGTTAATATTTTTGTTTATCATTTTTTAATTGTCGTATTGGGTTTTTTAAAGTCACTTATGACATTTTGTTTGCGAACAGTGAATGTTGACTAGTGAGTGCGTATCAACTTTTTTCCTAACTCAAGCTTTTCTGAATGTTCCACGAAAGTGCTAAGAAACAAACAAATGAGAAATAGTCAAATGAAATAAATAACCTTGTAACAAATTGCAACCAAATTTGAGCATTACGACGCTACGCCATGTTTGATTTTTGAATCAAAACTTGGCTAGAGGTTAAAAGATGGATTCGAATGTCGTTTGTTTATTACATTATTTCAAGAGCTATTGGAACTGTTCTAATTTTGTTCTTTATTGAATTGTTTTTCCAACAGAAAATGAAAACTTCATTATGTTCATGGAGTATCAAAAGTTTGGCCAAGAAATTGGTTGTACGAATGAGGTTATATCTCACTGACATTAAAATTTCAATGACTTTTGTTGGAGGAATTTTTTATTCGCTTTAAACACTAAACAAAACATTTTTTCTTTGATATTACTTGGGATAAGAAAGGTAAGAGAAAGTTTATCGATTTTTTATTAATTTAACGATTTTGTTTACTATGTAGGATGCAAAGAACGAGCCTGAGCACGTTCGTAAACTTTTTATTGGTGGACTCGACTACAGAACGACTGACGACTCTTTGAAAAAGCATTTTGAACAATGGGGAGAAATCGTGGACGTTGTTGTAATGAAAGACCCAAAAACCAAACGGTCTCGAGGGTTCGGTTTCATCACATACTCACGAGCTCATATGGTTGACGATGCTCAAAATGCCAGGTAACTTTTAAAGACAAAAAAATTGGAAATCCAAAAATGAATGATCATTTTTTCAAGTTATCAAATTTTACTTTATTCCATTTTTTTCAGGCCTCACAGAGTAGACGGTCGTGTTGTGGAACCAAAGAGAGCAGTTCCAAGACAAGAAATCGGCCGCCCAGAAGCTGGAGCGACGGTGAAAAAACTGTTCGTTGGTGGATTGAAGGAAGACCATGAAGAAGAAGATCTTCGGATGTATTTCCAAAGCTATGGAAATATCAATTCTATCAGCATAGTCACAGACAAGGAAAGCGGCAAGAAGCGTGGATTCGGATTTGTTGAGTTTGATGATTATGACCCTGTTGACAAAATCTGTCTCCAAAGGCATCACCAGATTCGCGGTAAACATGTGGATGTCAAAAAGGTGGGTGGTTGTTCTCTTGATAAAAAAACATTTTTCTTTGATTTGGAAACAGAAAATAATATGATTTTTCTTCAGGCACTCAGCAGGGCTGAGATTGCATCAGCTTCTGGTGGTGGTGGTAGCGGAGGTGGCGGCGGCGGTGGTGGCGGCGGCGGTGGCGGCCGAGGAGGCAGTGGTGGCCGAGGTGGACAAGGCTCCGGACGAGGACCACGAGTTGGAAATCAGGGTGGGGGCAACTGGGGCAACCGCGGAGGCGGTGGAAACAATGGCTGGAATAATTCTGGAAATCAGGATAACTATGGCGGTGGTAACCAAGGTTGGGGTGGAAACGGACCTTGGGAGAACCAAAATCAAGGTATTGTATTCGAAATAATTATAAATATTGATCATTTCATTGACGAAAGAAGTATCGAATCAGTTGAAAAATAAAATTGTCATTAATTTGTGTAGGATGGGGTAACCAAGGAGGACAAGGAGGTGGTGGCGGTGGCGGTGGCTACAACAGTGGTGGAAACTGGAACAATGATAACTTCGGAGGTGGTTACCAACAGGGATATGGCGGTGGCCCGGTGAGAAATAACTTCAATTCTGGTGGCAGACCCAGTCCATATGGTAAGATAAAATAAAATATATAGAAAGGAAAGTTCATAATGTGATTTGAATATTTAATTTTATTGATCTGTTTGAATGATTTCAGGACCTCCAATGGGTGGTGGTTCTGGTGGCGGCGGTGGTGGCGGAGGCGGCGGAGGTTATGGTGGCGGTAACCAAGGCGGCTATGGCAATATGGGTGGAAGTGGAAACATGGGAGGTGGTGGCAGACGATACTAAGTTTGACTTGACGTCCAATGTCTCTCCTCCTAATGGTAAGCGTCGTTCGTGGTAATTGTTTTCTGGACACAACGATTGAACTAACTGCAATTTCACTTTTAATTTTGATCACTGTTTTGAAGAACGATCTTTAACTAGATCAAAAAGAATCAAATTTCATCATAGTATCATCAAATTAGATCTATTTTATCAAGTAAATATGAAATTACAATTATAAAGATTATTGAAAAGTGATTTTTTGGGACCACAGCGCCACAATCAGAATAACATTGTACGTGTATGAATTTGATAAATATTATTTGATATGAGATTAAATTGTTTAAAGTCAGTCAAGTTTTAGCAGTTAGGACCTCTGTTGTTTGTAGAATAAACACTGAAATCTCCTAATGTAAGGCTCCAGATGCGAAGTCGTACTTTAGGGTGTTTAAACTTGTCATGTTCAACGGTGTTTAGCTCAGCGACATGTCGGTAGCTCGATGAATTGATAGTTTAAACAGTGAAGTGTTCCTAGTTTATTCATTTCATTGAATAAACTTCACATTGCTGTTTGGCTTTTGGCACTTTGTTGAACTACTGGTCAACTGTTCGTTACCATCAGCAGTTCAGGAGCTAGATTTCTTTGAGACCAGGATGAATGTCGTGTTTTTAGTTTAACCGTCGAAAGCTTGCACCAAAAACTCGCATGCATTGCTCGGAACAACGTTCTTGTCTACAATGTTTCATTCAGTTGTTGAAATGCTAATCAACAACGTAGGATTTCCTCATTTATTGATCTTTCCAAATAAAAACATTAACACACTTCCCAATGAAACAAATTAGGACTTTTGTTTAAACAATAAAATGTCGCAATAGGTTTAAATAACAACTGCTCAAAAATAACTCTAGGCTACCGTTCAACTTAGATTTTAATGTCCAATCAAAATGTTGGAATTGAAACATTATATAGGATGGTTTCAGAGCAATGCTATTAAATGGATATCCATTTTCGTAAGCCAGTGTTAACTTGACTAACAGATTTTCGACTTTTGAACCTCAGGTGACCCTACTTCTAGTCGTCTAATCGTCAAGTACTTCGGTACAGTTTAGTTTGGAGAGGCAGGCAGGGCTAGAAGCTAGTAACAGGACCAGACAGGACAATCAGGATTCAGGACAAAGAAGCGTCACCTATTAGTTCGAAGAGAGACAGGCTTAATGAATCGCCTATCATATACAAAAAAATATGTCTTTATATTTGGTACCTAATAGCACCGACGATATCAGTATATACTTCAAACAGACTACTCAAAAGCGCGATTCGTTCACAACCTCTAATCAACTGCGTTACTCCGAATGTTTTTAACTCATAGGAAAACTTGATTTTTCTACGTTAGTCAGTAACGAAGAAATATATATATATAGACGGGAACAAACAAAATCCACTTATTTATTTTATATACGTCACGTTTGAGTAACCATAATAATTGATTCATAAATGATGAAATGCGCTCAACATTTTATAATCGACTTGCCCGATCAATTTCAAGCATCCAGTTTTTTCACAGACTTGAAACATAATAATTGATAAACTGTCATCATAATGTACATTGACCTAATTTTCTAAGTGTTACGGACTGATGTTTCTACTCTTGATTTTTTTTTTTTTTCTTCTTTTTTTCTCTCATTTTTTTGTTCAATTTTTGTTGCTTGATCTTGTATATGTTATTTGAAACAACATAAAATATACATTTTGGCAGGCATTTTTGTAGGCAACCTAGGTTTAAAGAAACACTAATTATTAAGTTGTATTGTTCCAAGTTTCTTTTTTGTAGCTAATAAAAATTACATGAACCATCAGACGCGTCGCTTTTTAATTTGAATTTTAAACTTTTGCAATGCGTACAATGCTGGCAAACATGAGTTGATAATACGGGTACTATTGTATAGAAAATTTTAATTGCTCGGTTTGAGTTTTTGAAATAAGTTTCAAATAGTCCTTACATAAATTGTATATATCGATCAAAAAAAAAAAAAAAACAAACAAACAAAAATTTTTACATAGTTGCAATTAAGTTTTATTGATATTTGAAAAAGGAACATCTTTCTTTACTTTTTTGAATTGAAACTAATTTACAAGAATTAGTTTATCACCGTTTTGTTCACAAAGTTAATCGTACTTAGTGGTCCGTATTTTAGCAAAACACTTATTTATAAAATTAAAGAATATTTAGCCCAGGCTAGAAAGCAGCATAGGATATAAGACTCCAGGCATAAACCTAAGAGCGAAGTGATGTGAAATGAGAAAAAGAAGGGTGCGCATGTAAAAACACACTTAGGATTGTTGCGATAATTCAGTGCAGGTGTTACCTTCAGCTATTGTAATCACAATTATTGCAAATTGTAGACTGCTATTTAGAAAAAGATCATTTTCAATTTGTCAATGTACTTTTTCAAATACTTATTAATCATTCTGATGTCGAAAACTAAACGGAAGTCGCAATTCTTGGGTTTTCATTGTTTTTTACTCCAAGTAAATTTGTAAGAGATATGAGAAATAAATGTAATCAACAAAATGAGCAAACACAAACTTGTGTGACGTTTATTTAATGCTTTTTTGCAAATTTGCAAATACAATTGTTTCCATCTAACGATTAAACAAAAATAATTTAGACAAATATTTTGTTAATTATTTTGGGCCGGAGTGGAATAACGAATAGGAAAGTTTTTGAAGTTTAGAGAAGATACAGGATTTTATAGTTAGTTAACATCCAGTAAAGAAGAATAAAAATAACATGAAGATACTAGTGACAGGCAGGTAGAAGAAACTAAGGGATATCTAGCATCTACAACAGACTTAATAGGCCTGTGTAGCACAGACGCAGGTAGGACACATTAGAATGAAATTTTAGAGTTACAAATATTATTATTACTTGATTTCAAAGAGTGATGCATGATGTATTGTAGGTCTATTAATACCCATCTCGGTCAGTTAAAGGCAATTTTAACAGGCCCAACATTACTCAGGAGGATAACTTTGTTTAGATATTAATTAACTGTAGGACGTTTACACAAATTTCTTTTACATTTGATACGAAAAAAAACATATCATTTTTGAGGAGGAATAAGAATTAAAGAAAACGTGAATAACAAATGTTATACCAAATTTTAACTCATTTAGTTTAATTAAAGCTGGGAATATAAATCAAAAAACTTACAAAAATTGATGAACAATCCAAATTTATCAATGACTGTGGTCCACATGAAAGTTTCAGATTTTTTTTTGACGATTGTAAGTAATGTTTATATAACGTTTATGAGACATTTTGTCTCAAGTTTATCGTGAGAAAGATAATACGAAAAATTAATCTTCTACAGAAGCGTGAAATTATTCTTATAGTTGATTTAATCGGTATAAGCATGTTTGCCCTGACTAAACTAAATGTCACAGACAATTATGGTATTATACAATTTATTGAATAATACAATTTTGTTTGATTAAATATTGTTGTACGAGTGCTGAAAAATGTTACAAAATACTTGTATAAAATAGAAAAAATAAGTTTTTTTGAAATACTTTTCAGTATGTTTGGAAGTATAAATCAAACAAAAAAGGAATGGAGTATGGAATATGTAGTAGAATTTTGTTTTTGTAAAATGATATTGAATTAATTAAGACTCATGCAAATCACAATCAAATTTATTGCCTCATTGATCTTTAACATCTTTCATTAAATTGAAACTGACATTTTTCTTTCTTGTAAATAATTGTTATATAAACATGATATTTATTAATAACATTTTCATTTAAAAATCATAAAATTTGTTTTAGAAAAAGGTCAACAGAGATAACCTTTTACAAATCAGTATCAAATCATCGTAGTTGATATATATAATTGTTACTAATGAAAATTCAAATATATTTGATATTAATTCATAAATTGAAATGAGATGATTTTTATAAACATAACTAGTAATATGTAATGTGAATTGCAAAATATAAATTTGAAAATATATTATCTTCATTAAATTTAAGGATGCAAATTGAGTTGGTCAGACGATTAATAATGATATTTTTTCGTTTCATTAATTTCTGGTTTGCCATTTGGGTCCAAATCTGAAGTCCGACATAAAAACTGTGAGTTCAATAACATCTTCGGTAAGAGGTAAGATCATGTAAGTACAACATTTCTGTGAACATTTATATGCAATTTCATTTTCTTTGCCATAACATTATTGATTTATTATTTTAATGTACAGTGCTTTTTCAGAAATTTAGCTTTACACATAATTCAATTTTTTATTTCAACTCATAATTTATTTTCATGGAAGATTTTAATAAATTTCGATTCATATTATTGTATTCTGTATGATATTTTGATTCTTACAGCTATTGTTATTAGTAGTATTATTTATCATTATTTTTCATTCCAGTTATTTTGTACGTTTGATACCAATATATTTTACATACTGCCCATACATAATGTCCATAAGTGCATATTTAATTTGAATAAAGGATTTTTACTGATTAAAACATTCTACTAATTTGAAATCTACCTATTAAATCCCTCTGGTAAATAAATAATACCAATATTATTTTTAAAAAATTCAAAGTTGTATTAACAAATATTTTTAGACTAACAAATTTTGTTTTCCAATGCTTGATTTTTCCAATAAATTTCACAAAGTATGACTGAACAAAATAAAATTATAAATAAAACTAGAAAGAATCTTCTTTCCATAAAAAAAATGATAATATTATATTCAGTTTATATATTATGTTAAATAAAGTTATTTTATTTAAAAACGTACTTGGATGTATTTTGTTTCTCGTATTGATTGATCACATCAATTATTGTAAGGTAAGTTATAACTTTATGTTTTACTTATTTCATAAAATAGTTTAAAATATTTTTCTTCAGTCTTTAATACAAAAGATCACTTAATATTCGTTAATAAAATATATCGATAACACATTATTTCAGAATTTATACAATACATTGACCATGTACTATCCAAATTTCAAAATTTTATTAATGTATCAATAAATTAGTAAAATGTGAGAATATTTCTATTGCCATTTGTATATAATATATTATCAATATATGAACAGTATGATATTTTATTCGGGGTGGTTTTTAAATGAACTGTATAAAGTACTTTTGGAATAACTGTATACTTATGTGAGAGCCAAAATAAAATTTCATTAATTATTATGACTGCAACTCCATCTGTGGCGACGCTTACTGAACTAACGTAAGCTTACTGACAATCTAACGTTCTCTCTTCGCAGGCTCTAGAATTAATGTCTTTTGTATTGATAACTTTGTACTGAACAGCCAAGCGTAGCGTGCATCAGTCATTAGTGAAAGGTGAAAATTTTATTGAGAAGAACTTCTTGGATGGTACGATTATCAGTTTATAAAGAAAAAGATATTATCAGTATTACATCCTGCGTCTAAACATAACAGTGATGGGGGACATCAAATCATTTTTGCACCAGTGGTGTGTCAAAAATTCTGTTGAACCTCAGTTTGACGTTCGACCTACAGGTAATTTACACTTATTCGTAATTATTAATGACAATAAACTGCTAGATACGTACAAAGGCCTTTGCATTTTATTGATTTTTCCAAGTTTATGTTAAAGAACAATCCTTTTTACTGAAGAAAAAAAAAAAAATACAAATACTTTACATGCTTTTATTCATTCAAAAACAAACAAATTCAAACTCAAATCAAAATATGTACGAATAAATAAAACAAAGAAAAATGTAGAGTTCTGCTCTATAACGTATATTTGTTAACAAAATTGTATAAAAATTTACCATTCTTATTACATAATATAATATATATTATTAAATTGACATTATTTTTTATTTATTTAATCAAACGAGATGTCAATTTTTTCAAAAAACTAACATAACTAACTGTAAATATTGAACATTACTTTGGCAAAGTTTCAAAAATATTATACTCACAAAATATGAGAATCGCTCAAAAAAAAAAAAAAAAAAAAAAAATTACTTTTCATACGAATAATTTAGTATTTCAAGATTCTCTCTTCATTTTTCACTATAATTTTTCCAATACGTTTATAACAATTCATAGTAGAATCTTTTTGCTGTGATTATCACACTGGAACCGCCTCAAAAAATAACGTAACAAAATTATAATTAATAAATTATGCAAACACAAATTTAACATAGTGAATATTAATTTGTTTACTGTAGGTCCAAAACATCGTCAAAGATTCATTTGTGAACTGCGAGTAACAGGCTACGACTACACAGGAGCCGGAAATTCGACAAATAAAAAGGATGCACAGGGTAATGCGTCACGAGATTTTATAAATTATCTAGTTCGCATCGGCAAGGTCAGTCCCAAGGATGTGCCCGGGGACCTTGTGGTCGCTCAAACGACCGGATTCAATGACGCGAGCAGCAGCGGGGGTCCTGCGAAATCCGTGTTCCAGGACGGAATGACACCGAACGATATCGGCCAAGCTTACAGACCTTACAACGAGAGAGGCCAGGGAAACTACACCTACATCGACAGGATTGCCGAACAGAAGAAGGTCGAAGACGCAGAAGATCTTGATGTGAACGCTGGCATTCACGGCAACTGGACAATTGAAAACGCGAAATCAAAACTGCACCAATTTTTGCAGGCTAACAAAATAAACGCAGATTATAAATATACAGCCGTTGGTAGTGACCATACAAGGTACTGGATATTGCCAGCTGTTCAATTGAAACTTGTAGATATTTTTATGCCGACAAAGTTGTTCCAAAATTTGATATCGGTATTGCGATATCTGATTTTGGTTATGAAATCCAGTCTGTTTGACTCTTCGGGGTATCACTTTGGAGTTCACTGTATACTGAAAAATAGTCGAGCTATAAGACTTGGTCTTATCGTTGACTGTACATGAAGAGCTGCCAAAACTTTTAACAAGATGAGTTGTTAATTGTTTTGGTCTACAATGATGTGATAAAAAAAATGAAAAGTGTACTCCAAACTGGTATCCTGTCAAGCGTCAGATGGTGAGTTTATGATTGTTTATTAATTGAACAAAGTTATTTTGTGTTGGCAAATTCATTTTTGAATTAATTTCACATACGTTATTATATTTCTACTTTTTTTAATTTCATTTTTTTTTCAATTGATTGCAACACATTATCAATGAAACAAAAACAAACTAATTCTAATAATATCATTATTTTACTAACAATTTAGAAGTTTCATGGCGGAAATGACGATCTACGTAAAGAAATTGGGGAGACGTAAGTTGATACAATAATTATTATTTTTATTATTAAAAAATATTTAATTTTCAAAAATGTTAATTGTTGAATATTAATTTTCAGAAATCACCGGGCGAGAAACAGCCTCAAACAAGCAAACCGCGTCCAAAAGCTGCGCGCTTTCTCTGGTGAGACAACTTTATCACTTGGGCATAATCGAGCCTTTTTCGGGTACACTGAAGAAGAACAAGGAATTAGACGTAATGAAACCGTACCCGGTCAAACTGTCCCCTGAGTTGTATAATGAAATCAAAGAAGTTTTGAGCGGTCTAGAGATCGCCCCTATTGATGTGTTAAATATCGCTAAAAACATTGTAAGTAAATGGAAATGATGCATTTTTTTGTGAAGAAAAAATTTATTTAATTCTATTATTTTATAAAAAATGAAACTAAATGAATACTTTTAGCTCCCATCTGAACAATCTGAACAAGATGAAACACCAGCGAAAAGTCAGACTGGAGTATCGCTTATCACCGATCATGTTTTGGACGATTTCATATCTTCAAAACCGCAACCAGCTGGAGTAGTGAGTTGGTCTCCTCCACAACAAAACTGGAACCCATGGACTGGCTGTAATATCGACGAAGGTCCCCTCGCCTCAATTTCACTTGACAAATTATCCGAAGATATTTTGAAAGACGAAATGGATCGCAAACAGAATGATACCAATCTACTGCAAAGCAACAAAGACAGAGAAAACTTGCCAGTCTTTGCAAAAAAGAATGAAATCATGGCAGCAATCAATGATAATCCAGTCGTTATCATCAGAGGAAACACCGGTTGCGGTAAAACCACTCAAGTCTGTCAGTTCATATTGGACGACTACATTGGTTCAGGTCAGGGAGCGTACTGCTCAATTGCTGTAACACAACCCCGAAGAATATCAGCCGTCTCAGTGGCAGATCGCGTGGCGTCTGAAAGATGTGAACAACTGGGTCAGTCTGTGGGATATTCGGTACGATTTGAATCTGTTCTGCCTAGACCTTACGCCAGCATAATGTTCTGCACTGTTGGAGTGTTGCTCCGAAAATTGGAAGGTGGTTTGAGGGGAGTGTCGCATGTCATCGTTGACGAGATCCACGAACGAGATGTCAATTCTGATTTCATTATGGTTGTCTTGCGAGACATGATTCATCTCTATCCTGATTTGAGAATTATTCTCATGTCAGCTACGATTGATACTACTCTCTTCAGTCAGTATTTTAACAACTGTCCTGTCATTGAAATTCCTGGAAGGTAAACCATTTGATCTTATTGATTTTGTAATTCATTTTTTTCGATTTCACATACTGATTTATGGCAACAATTTTCAGATCTTATCCTGTACAGCAATACTTCTTGGAAGATTGCATTCATTTGACAAACTTCGTCCCTCCGATAGATACAAAGAAACGAAAAAATCGTGACTCGGAAGAGTTGCCGGACGCCGAACCAGAAGAAAATATGAACAAATATATAAGTCAGGATTACAATATCCAAACTAAAAATGCAATGGCGCAACTATCGGAGAAAGAAGTGAGCTTCGAGCTGATTGAAGCTTTGCTGATGTACATTAAAAATCAACAGATTCCTGGTGCCGTACTTATTTTCCTTCCTGGATGGAATCTCATTTTTGCTCTCATGAAGTACTTACAACAGCACCAACTGTTTGGAGGACCGAATTACATCATTATACCGTTGCATTCACAGTTACCACGAGAGGATCAGCGAAAAGTTTTCGATTCAGTCCCACAAGGTGTTACCAAGATCATCCTTTCAACAAACATTGCTGAGACTTCAATCACAATCAATGACGTGGTTTATGTGATTGACTCATGTAAAGCCAAGATGAAGCTTTTCACTTCTCACAATAACATGACAAACTACGCAACTGTTTGGGCCAGCAAAACGAATCTCGAACAAAGAAAAGGACGAGCAGGTCGAGTGAAGCCCGGATTTTGTTTCCATCTGTGCTCGAAAGCAAGGTTTGCAAAATTGGACGAACACATGACTCCGGAAATGTTCAGGACTCCTTTGCACGAGCTCGCTTTGTCCATCAAACTCTTGAAACTTGGAAGCATCGGTCAGTTTTTGTCTAAAGCCATCGAGCCGCCTCCAATTGATGCGGTGATTGAGGCAGAAGTTATTTTGCGAGGTGAGCTTTATTATTTCAATTTTAATAGTTTTTGGTTAAATTGTTAATTTTAATTTGGTAATAACGATTCGTTTTTTCAACAGAAATGAAGTGTTTGGATAAGAACGACGAGTTGACGCCACTTGGAAAAATTCTTGCTCGTTTGCCCATCGAACCCAGGTTGGGTAAAATGATGATCCTAGGATGCATGTTCCGTGTTGGAGACGCCTTGTCAACGATGGCTGCGAACAGCACGACGTTTCCAGAAGTTTATAACATGGGCCCAGACGCAAAACGTTTAACTTCGCAACAGAAGTGGTTTGCTGGAGCGAGATACAGCGATCACGTGGCTATGTTACATGCATTTCAGTGTTGGGAAGAGGCAAGAGGCGGTGGATCGTATGCAGAAGAAGCTTTTTGTGAATCTAAGAGCTTGAGTTTGCCGACCTTGAGAATAACATGGGAAGCAAAAGTAATGAACAAAAGAATAAAAATTAGTATGCATAAAAAAAATCTATATCTGAATACCAAAAAATGATATTGTGTTTTTTAGAATCAATTACAAGCTTTGCTAACAGCAGCAGGATTTCCTGAAGAAACCTTGTGCCCAACGCCTTTAAATTATCAAGCTGGTGCGGATGTGCGTCTGGACACCATCACTGCATTGTTATGTATGGGACTTTATCCGAACGTTTGTTTCCACAAAGAGAAACGAAAAGTATTAACTACAGAGTCGAAGGCTGCTTTGATTCATAAAACATCAGTCAACTGTAGTAACTTCGAGCAAAACTTTCCATTCCCGTTCTTTGTTTTTGGAGAGAAGGTAATATCAAATCATCATACAACATTTATTGTTGTGTTTATATTGTTTTAGAAATGCTAATTATTTTTTTGTTCACTTCAGATTCGGACTCGAGCAGTGTCATGTAAACAGATGACAATGGTGTCACCCATTCACCTGCTATTGTTCGGTTCAAGAAAAGTTGAATACATTGATAACGTAGTTCGTCTTGACAACTGGATCAATCTGGATATCGATCCTGAACACGCTGCTGCGATTGTGGCTTTGAGACCAGCTCTCGAAAGTCTTGTTGTCAGGGCAGCTAAAGAACCAGAAGCTATTTTGGAACTTAGTCCAATTGAAGAGAAGGTAACTACATACCAATTTACCAAATCACTTCAGACTGAGTAAATGAACAAGTTTTACTAATTCAATACTTGTATTCATTTTCAGGTTTTGGCTACAATTAAATCCTTGTGTGGTATGAATGCTTGTCGATATGAGATGGAGCCAATCACAGGTGGCGGATTCCAATCAAGGCGTCCGCCTCGAGGCCATGTCACAGGGTTCAGTGCAGGAGGTGGAGGACCACCACCGCCAAAAATGATGAGAACCGATAATGGGTATCAAGGTGGACGAGGAGGTGGTTACAGAGGAAACTACGGCGGCAATTTCAGAGGAAATCGAGGCGGTGGTTATGGTAACAGAGGAGGCAGAGGATTTGGTGGAGGCAATTGGAGCGGACAGGGCGGCTACCGTGGTGGAAGATACTAAAAGCACTATTGTGGAATGCGTTTACATTTGCAATTTAATTAAGAACAATTTTGGAGAGAAAATAATTTGTACCCGAACATTTAATCAATAAATATGTGTATTATGTATTAGATTGGGACGTGACAAATTAATACAATTTTTTTGCCTTTCATAGTTTGTACAAATTTTCATGATATTTTTTTTATTTTTTGTACAGTTACTGGTTTTGAGAAATTAAATATTAAAATATTGGAATTCAATTTTCTAAGAATACAAATAGTTTGTATGATTTATAAATTTTGACATCGGATGTAGCTGACACAAAAAAGTGGAACAATGACCAGATATTAAATTTAGCGCCAGGTATGCAGATTGCGCATGTGCATCGCGAGTTTGCGTAGTATGCACGATGCCTCGATGTTTTGATTAGTAACTCAGACTTGGTGTTATTGAATTTTCTTACGTCTGCTATCGATTAAGAAATGAATTAAGTACAATAACAAATGATTTTCTAATTGAAATTAGCGATGGATACTTTGAATGATTATTGCCTTTTGCACATTTTTCAATACTTCAGTCCGAAAGACAGATTAAACATAAGCAAAGGTAAGCAACTATATAATTACAGCTTCATGTAAAAAATTGAATTGTTCTTATACGTTGAGATGAAATTCGTTACTGAATAATTTTGATTGTTTTTTTATTTTAGTTTGTGAACGATGGAACAATCTGACAAAAACATATTGGAAAGAATCGAAGCTGACTATTTTAGACAACCGTTACATCGAAAACAATGAAACCTTGAGTCCCAAGGAGATGCAGGAAATTTTGAGGCACTGCGGTCCATCGTTGCGAGACGTGTTACTGATTCCCCTCAGCGATAAAACCACGAGTTTTGTGCGCTTTGACTCGCACACGTACAGCGCAAACAATTTCACAACGACAGAAGCAGTCGAAGTTTTGTCAGAAGTTGCATTCAACATTGCTTCCTTGTACATTCGTTGCTGCAATCAACCGATCAATTTTATGAAAAAACCATTCAACTTCAATTACATTGTTCAAAAGCAGTGTCAGTTGACTAAACTGAAGATGGAAGGAGATTACAATTATTTTGACAGTTTTATTGACTTAGACCTTCTGCCAGAAACTTTGCAACAAATATCATTTTCGTTCATTTATTTTGAGTCGGATGTCTTGTCTCCAGTAAGTTTTTAGATAAATTTATTTGACTCTAAATTTTTGTGAATTTAGTTAAATGTATATTTGTTACAATTGTAACATATTTTAAATGTATTATTGAAATTAATTTGTAATTTATTTTTCAGTTTCTGAGAAGGATGTCACAATTGAAAAAAGTAAAATTAATAGAAGGCAATTTAATCACGGATCAGTCTTTGATAACGTTGTCAACGTATTTGATCCGACTTCAAGCTCTACACTTAGAGGAAGATGTAGAAGAAGGTATATATATTTCCAGAACGGCAATGGAAAGCATATCAAAGCTAGTAAACTTGGAAGTATTATCGATCAAGGGCTTCGTTAATTCGATGGTTGATAGAGTTCTGATTTCAATTGCAAACAATTGTCGGAAAATAAAGACACTAGCTCTTTCAGGTAATTATCTTATACCGTTTGTTTATGTATATATTTATGTTTTTGTTAAATAAAGACATTTATTTTAATAATATTATTGAAATGGTATTCATAAAAAGTTATCAATAAGGACAGTTAGTTGTGTTTTGACCGATTATTAACGAAATCGACTTCGTAAAAAAACTTTATTGCAGCGAAAAAAAAGGAATGATCACTAGCTCGCGATAGTCACTGAATTAACTACAAAAAACAGTGAATTTTAGTGTTTAAAGTTAAATAAAATCAAAACCGATTAAATTGATTCAATTAATGCTTTGTTGATAAAATTTATTGAATAAAAGTTTATTGACTCGTTTTGAAATGTTTTCAACTAATGTATCATAAATCGATTTGAAAGAAATTTACTATAAAATCACTTTAACCCACTCAATTTGAATCTAATGATGCAGATCGGCGACTTACCTTTTAATGATCCACCGTTGTGATCTGTAATTTCGAACGAAGTCCAAAGTTACTTTAAATTTTGCCATCAGGTGATCTTTCATTTTTGTTAGGGTTGTCTTAGAGTTTTGTTTCAGCTGGGCCAACAATTTTTTATTTTTGAGCTAAACTATAATACACTAATTTTATAATTGATTTAATTGATTAACGACAAGGTCATTTGTCTTCACGTTTACACGTTCACGCTCACGCGTGTTACACTTCAACACTTATGCGTTTACCCCACCGCCTTGTGGGGTTGCTCAAACGTTGAACGTTGCGCGCCAAGTCAAGAACTGCGGTGATGCCGCGGGAAGCTAATGTTTCTTTCTGAATGATTTATTTTAAATTCTAAGTGATATTTGATTGGCCAATGTACTCTAAGAATAATTTTTTCACAGTTTCCAAACGGCAAATTATTCATTTAATCATAATTAATAATGATTCATTATTTGATAGATATTTTGTAATAATCATTAATTTATAAATTATATCTTTATGCAAAACAAAGTTTTCTTATAATCGTACAAAAAATTTCATTGCACAAGAAATGCCAAATTAAAGGATAAAATAAAACGTACAACTTTTATTATAAATATTTATATTTTTTTACTACTTCACAAATTACATTTTTTTTTACACTTCACAATATTATTAAATTACAATTTATAATTGATTTGTACATATTCTTATCTTACTAATTATGAAAATGAATTGATATTTACTAAATTTATAATTATTACATAAAATTTGATCGAAACAATTAAGGTGATATTGAAGACATACAAAATTGGAAAGACTACTCGAGATTGCGTTACATACCACCTCAATTCATACAATATCAACATCCGAATCGTCATCAATTTGTATAATTTCAATGTCTTGATGATCATCGAGTCGGGATGCTTTGCGCGGTGGTGTCGGCGGCCGGTAGATTATTCGCGATGACAATCCTCCGGATTGTGGTTCGTCATCGAGAATATAATTGTCAGGACGAGGCGATGAAGGGCAATAATCCGGTGACATCGAGTATTTGTACCTGTCGCAATTTGGAGAATCCGGGGCGTAGGCTGGAGAAGTTGATGTGTAGACCGGAGAACATGGAGCATACCCCGGAACATAACCAGGAGAACACGGAGCATAACCCGGAGAACTTGGAGCATAATCCGGAGAACAAGGCGCATAATCCGGAGAACAGGGCGTATAGTCCGGAGAACATGGTGTATAGTCCGGTGAACAAGGGGTATACTCCGGTGAACACGGCGTGTGAACTGGCGCACTCGAGGGTGGATCAGCTTCACTTGTCTTCAAATTTTTCCGGAATCTCCGAAGCATCATCCATTTCTCGATGTCCGGAATGTCCATCGCAAGAATATCGTCCAATTTTTGATATAAAATGGTTTGACCCATTTCTTTAATCATTTTTCGGACTTTTCTTGCGACGACGATGACAGCAAGTTTGTCTGATTGAGAGTCCACTGTAAATAAAGAAAAAAATGATATAATTAATATGATGAAACATTTTATTAAAAAACATTTTTCATTTAAAAATTTGAAATGTTAAATTATTATTTTATTTAATTAATATGTGAAAATTAAATAAAGATTTGATCTTACTTACTCATAGAAATATTGTTGAGATTGAGAGTCTTTCGTAGTCAAGATTTAAAATGTCACTTATGTGATCGCTTTGGCGTCTGTAGGTGGACTGAAGTGATTTGATCAACTTACTGTGTAGTCCGACCCTCCGAGGTCCGTCACCAGGTAGTCCAACAGATAATAGGCAAAAAGGATTCCCATTCTTCGATTGGGAAAATCTATTTTTAAAAAAAGTTTCAAAAAAATCGTATTTAAAATAATATTAAGTGAACTCCGCCGAAAAAGATAATTCTTTTCAACTTAAAAAAGGAGATGGAATCACCTGGGGTAATTATGACACACGGGGCAAAGTGAGACGTCATGATTCTTATAAAAATTCAATTTATTACGAATATTCCACTGTGTTTACAAGTTGACGATCGTCTACTAATAGTTGTCAAAATTGTCACAATGTCACAATTACCCCAAGTGACCTTATTTCAAAACTAAGTTATTTACTTTCTCAATTTAACTGACTTAGGATAATTTATTTTTATTTTGTTATTTTTTTATATTAATTACATAGGGCGAAACCGGGTAAAAATTAACAGAAGTGGGGGGGGGGTTAAATTGATCAGATCAAATTATCAAACAAATAAAAGCATATAAAATTGTTTTTAATATTCCTACATTGCAATTAACATCTAAAGAACCTATTGTGTTATAAGAAGTTAAAAAAAATTACTGAAAGTTTGTATTTGCTTTAGTAAGCTGATCATTTTTACCCATTTCTGATTATTTTTTATCCCGTTTCAACCTATATATTATATTATACACTTCACAAAAAAACTAGCGACCTCCGTCCCCCCCTAAATTTTTTTTTATTCAATGTTTGGATGCATGAAATTTGACATTCGAAAAAAAGTGACTTTTTTCATCTTTTGTTTATAAATTTGAGGAGGGACATAATATAGTTTCAAATTTTTATTTTATTTTTATTTTATTTTTTATTTTTAATTTGTTTTTTATTTTTATTTTTTTCAAATAACTGAGAATGATCTTTTTTCAGCAGAGTTTACCTGGCTTTTATTTCGGCAGAGTTTATTTGACTTTTTAATCCGGGGTTAAGGTAAGCGTATCTAATACGGTTATACTGTACCTATTTGTGTTATGCTTGTTTGAAATATATTTTGAATTTATTTTGAAATTGGTGGCTGCGCAATATATTTTATTGAAATTAATAGAAATCTAACATTTAATTGTTATACGCATATCAGATGATTCAATAATTATCCAAAATAAGAATCAATTTTATAACCGTCGCCTTAAAAGAAAAAGTACCTATCTCCGAATCGCCCCATGTATTTTAAATGGACAATTTTTGAAATAGACCCTTTTTCCTCTGAGGCGACGAAACAAACTTAACACAAATAGGTATACTATAACCGTATTAAGTACGTTTACCTTAGTAATATTTTATCTATTCGTTTGGATGTTGCCGTTTTTACATAAATTGTATTATAATTATTGATATATAATATTCAATGGTTATAAACTTAGTTAAAATTGTTTAACTTAAATCTCTGAAAACGACTGTTTTTTAGTGGCCAATTGACTGCTACCGCCATTCTACCTGTTGCAAGAATTCCGCGCAGGTAATGTCTGCGGCTAAAAGGAAAAATCAGTTAAATGTATACGTAAATCCATACTTAACTGGTTTTTCCTTTTAGCGACAGATATAATTTGTAACGCCTTGTAATAATCAGTCAAAACACAGCTGACCCTCCATAAGATAAAGATTTTGAGTAAAAAATAGCGGTATGTAGAGTGATAATTCATAAAATAAACATTCAAAAAATGTGTCATGAGGTTGTCCAAATTATCTCAGTAAAATATTCCAAACCGCTGATTCATCCTTCTTCTTTGTACGTGGAAAAGAATCACAGAATGCACGTTACACTTTTTAAAAAGTGTTGAAAAAATTAACGGACTCATTATAATCATTTAAATTTTGTTGCAGATTGTAAAAAGATCACCAATGATGGTATCAAATACATGTTGATGGATTTACAAGAATTGCAACATTTGAAACTGAAAAATTTGTCTATCAGTGGACTGATAAATCAGAGGTGTCCATTAGTGTTGAATAAATTAGAAGTGTACCGATGTGAAAATTTGACATCGGAAGCATTATGTGATGCCATTCTGACAATGCATTTTTTGTCACATTTGGAAATTCATTCATATAAACCAGTTTCAGAAACTGTTATGTACACTGTACTAACTGCAGCGATGTCAAGAAACCAGAATCTGATGGTCACGGAAGATATCAATTCATTTGAAAAGTTACAAGTGATGATTTCAAAAAAAGTAATCCAAATGAATCGGCAGGGGACAAGCCGGGCGAGCCGATTTTTTACTTCCAGTGCCAGCCGAATATGCAGAACTGGTTGACCAAGCTTCGAAATCATGTATCAACCATGTTACCGAAATGTCAAATATCAGAAGAAATTATAAAACACGAAGTGTCTTCGTAATTTATGATAGCTAGAAGCGTTTTCAAAAGATGTTCTATCGCAGTCGGCGGTGTAAATATGTAAATCATAGCGCATTTTTTCGAAAATATTTATTTATTTTAAGAATAAAATGTTGGCAAGTTTTTGTTACAAAGAAAATAAACAGATGAAAATTGTATATTGCATCGTTTTATTAATTTTCATATTTCATTATACAACTTGAAATCGCGTTGGATTTCAATTTGCTATTATTTATTAGTTGTACGATTACATTCGAAATACATTATGAGAAAAATAATTGACATATGTACAAAAACAAATCATTCTGAACTAAACAGGTACAAACTAAACTGGTATACACGGAATTCGTATCGTATGTATGAAAAATCGTTTATTTATACGGAAACACTCTGTTCACATGTACGCTCAAGATCAAAACCTCACAACTAAAACATTTATTCGTACGCAATATTAAAAATAATTAAGTTCGTTGAATTTCCAAAGAAATCTATTTACAATCGTCTGTGCCTGAATAATGAGGCCTATGGGATTTTTAATATTGTAAAATAAATATTTTAGGAGCAAAACTATTATATTTATACTTGCACACTCTGTTACTGTGTTTTAAATACTATATTATATTTAACCATTTATAATCATATGCATTGCAATCATCAGCTACATTCATTGTACGATTTGATTTAATACTATATTTGGGACTTTTTTTATTTCATTTAGCTATTTATTTTATGGCAGTATGTTAAACTTTGAACTAACATTTGTTGCTCAAACAAAAATTGGATGATTTTTCATTTACAAGACGGCCGCCGAAAAATATCAACCATACAGCGATTCTTACGGCAAAGTTGTTAAGTCTTACTCGTGACTAATTAAAAAATTATTTTATTCGTTAATAAAATAGCAGTCTATTCAATATTGACTTGCAACTTCACTTTGTAATGTGGGAATATTTTTCGTGGCCATGTTGTTTGCTATCAAGTTTTTTCCCTGCTTTCAACAATTTCTTTAAACAATTTAATTTCTAATATGATTTATTTAATCCAAAATTACGGTTCTTTTTTGCCGAAATATTGAAATATTCGGTTGGGAGGTTGTTGAGTACTTTGTTCTTGAACGTATCGGTGACATTGTAGGCTTCCTCGTAGCTGCACGATGAGACTCGGCTTATTCGTTCGCATCTTCTCGATGTGGACCAGTACACGAATCCTTCTGGGCACTTGTACAAGTATCCTTGCAAGAATTCGTTAGAGTCCTTGGTACATTTGTAGAATGTATTACTGCATCCATCCTTGTACGGGAAGTGACCCTCGGTAGGGCACAAGGGTGCGTTACTAACTTGAATCTGAAGAAAAAAGAAAGAAATATTTAAAATCAAAGTAATGTAAAGACATTTAATAAATTGTATGGAAATCAATAAGCAGCTTTTAAACAAGTCTATCAAACTCTAAAATAAAAGGGCCCTAAAAACTTGTCTCTATATAAATTTTTAAAACATTTAAAAAGAAGTGTTTATGAAACACGAAGTGACTTTTTCATATTTTTGATGAGTACTTACAGAAGTGGTAGGTAAATTGGGTGCTGCCCTATAGACACGAGGTTTCATCGTGTAACCATCGCAAGGTGTACCAGATTCCTCTTCAGGGACGCACTGAACCTTCTTCTCATCGAAGACAGTATCCTTGGGACAACTGAAGACTAGAATCTTCACTTCCATCGCTTCCATCGACGTTGTACATTGGTAGAAGAGATTGCAGTACTTCGGGTATCTTCTGAAGCCTGATGGACAAGCTAAGACGAACTGGTCTCCGGATAAGTTAGGCACTGGACAAGGGAAGGATCCAGGGGGGATGACAGAAGGTCGTGTTGTGCCGTCAGGCGACATTGTGGTTGTTTGTACATCTGGAGTTTCACCTGGGGATGTCATTTCAATGATACCAGGTTCTTCAGTAGTGGGTGCATTTGTTGAGTCACCTGGAGTCGTACCTGCAGTTGTAGATGTTTCTGGGGTAGTTTCGGGTGCTCCAGTAGTAGCAGGTGCTTCTGTACTTTCTTCTGGTGTCGTTGACATGTCAGTTTCTGACGTTCCTGTAGTAGTTTCACCACCTGTTGTTGTACCTGCTGTTGTACCTACAGTTGTAGATGATTCTGGGGTGGTTTCAGGCGCTCCAGTAGTTGCAGGTGCTTCCGTGGTTGCTCCTGGTGTCGTTTCAGTTTCTGGCATTCCTGTGGTAGTTTCACCACCTGGTGTTACACCTGGTGTTGTAGATGATTCAGGGGTGGTTTCGGGTGCTTCAGTAGGAGTAGTAGTAGTTGCTTCTTCAAGTTTTGGATTCTTAGTTGTTGTTACTGGTTTCGCAGTCGTAGTAGCTGCAGTTGGCCCCTGAGTTTGAGCTGGAGTTGGAGTTTGAGTTGGAGCTGCAGTTTGGGCTGGAGCTGAAGTTGGGGCTGGAGCTGGAGCACTATCAACATCGTAACATTCTCTTGGTGGGTAAACTTGTTCGTAATAGTTACAGATGTTATTGACGGGATCGAAAATTGTGCCAGGACCACATTCGAAATGATAGACATTGAAACCATTGCCGTGGTTCACACATCGGTAATATTTGCGACAGTAGTACATGGCTGGGAAGTATCCTTCTTCGTTACACGTGTAAGTGTAGTTAACTTTTGGGAGCAATGGTTTCTGGCAATCGCCTTTGTTTTGAGCCATCGGTACAGTTTCGGTAGATTGTTGTTCGGATTCTTTATTTTCAACTGGATGAGTTTGTTGTGAATCTGGGGCATTGGTTGGTGCAGGTGATTCAGCAGGTTGTTGAGTTCCTTGAGTTGGTTGTTGAGTTCCTTGACCGGGTTGTTGAGGTCCCTGAGTAGTTTGCTGAGTTCCTTGACCAGGTTGTTGAGTTCCCTGAGTAGGTTGTTGAGTTCCTTGACCAGGTTGTTGTGGTCCCTGGGTAGGTTGTTGAGCTCCTTGACCAGGTTGTTGAGGTCCCTGCTGTGGTTGTTGAGAATTCTGATTTTGGCAAGCCTCGACTTGGTAAGCATAAACACATGTTTGGCGAAGTTGATGCCACGCAGTTCCAGGACCACATTCGAAGTCCCATTTCAAATAACCAATAGTATCATTTCCTTCGCAACGGATATATTTATGGCAGTTGTTTGGATTTTCGAAGAAACCTTCACTAGTACACTTGAATGGCGCAGAAGGCGCTGCTCCAGCGTTGTTTATTTGTTGAGTATTAACAGGATTGGGAGATGCAACATTTCCTTGGATATTGGCATTATTATTATTGCTGGGTTGTTGAGGTCCTTGGCCAGGTTGTTGAGATCCCTGAGTAGGTTGTTGAGCTCCTTGACCAGGTTGTTGAGGTCCCTGCTGTGGTTGTTGAGAATTCTGATTTTGGCAAGCTTCAACTTGGTAAGCATAAACACACGTTTGGCGAAGTTGATGCCACGCAGTTCCAGGACCACATTCGAAGTCCCATCTCAAATAACCAATGGTAGCATTTCCTTCGCAACGGATAAATTTATGGCAATTGTTTGGATTTTCGAAGAAACCTTCAGAAGTACATTTGAACGGCGCAGAAGGTGCTGTTCCAGCATTACTGGATGGTGTTCCAGCACTACTGGGTGGTGTTCCAGCACTACTGGATGGTGTTCCAGCATTACTTTGCATTTGAGTAGTAGCGGAATCGGAAGGTGCAAGACTTGCTGGGCTATTGGTACTAGCAGGTGCGCTAGGTCCGTTTGTTCCAGTCGGTGCAGTGGGACCAGCGAAAGCAAAATCAGATGTCTGCATTTCTTGCTCGTTTTGTGGACGTCCTGGAAGGTATTCCCCACTTGGTCGGTTCATAAGGAACTGATTGTCATTTTGAGCACCAGCTGGTGAGTCATCAGTTTGAGACGCATCGTCTGAAATAAAAAAAAAACGTCATTTAATAAAGTAACATTTGCAGGTACTCCTAAAACATGTTCATTATTTATGCAACATGTAAAATTTGATGTTAATTTTAAACACAAACATTATTACGTTTTTATTGTTATTGTTGTTATTATTACGTTACTAAACAATATTAATAAATGTCATTATATCTTAAATGTTGGTGCTTTTATTTTATTTGATTAAATATTCTGTTCACAATTTAACACACCTTGTGTTTGAGGCGTGTACGGTGGTTGCAAAATGTCAGATGGTCCACCACTTGGTACTTCATTTTGGTCAGTGTTATCTGGTGACTGTGGGACGAAATAATCTTCAGTCTGTGTCATCACGTCAGAATAACTTGGCGTAGTTACAGGTTTCTGGTTTGAAGGTTGATTTGATCCTTGGTTGCTAGATCCTTGAGAGCACACTGGTCGTTTGACTTCCCTTGGGTGGTTGCAGTACTCCTTATCCTGGTCCCAGACGGTTCCTGCACCGCAAGTGAAAGGATACCTCGTGAGGTCCCCGTTCGTTTCTTTGACACACTTGTAAAACCTCGTGCAGTCATCTGGATCTCCCATCCATCCTTCGGTTGTGCATGGTGGCATCGAGGTTCCGGTAAGTGGACCAGGATTCAACATTTGATCGATGGCATTTGAATCTCCACACTCTTGCCTTCCACTTTCATTTGGATACGTACAGATATTTCCGCGTGCTTTTGAGAAAACCGTGCCCGTTCCACATTCGAATTTGACCGGGCTCAAGTAGGTGCCCCAGTCGATACATCTATAAAACACCGAGCAGTTGCTGGGGTCTTCATGAAATCCCTCTTTTGTGCACTGGAAGTCGACTGAAAAACAAAAAACATTGTCTCACTTTTTCTTTGTCGTAACGAGCATCAATTACCGGTAATAACTTATTTTTAAGAATGTATTTATGTGTTTGGATGATTATTGCAATTGAAACGCGATTCTCTGTTATAGTTAGTGAGGTGTGGTGTTTTTGTACCGCAAAAGACTAGGCTTCTACGAAGCAACGAAGGTGAATAATAATCGTAGGTCGACAAAGATAGGCCGAAACAAGGTAGCTCGCATGTTCTGGAATAACTATGAAGGGCTACCATCTATGTAATGAAGGCGCACCACCCGAACCTGTTTGACGACAGTGAAACAACTGCCAACGATGGTTTTCTTTCTCGCCTCGAGGTTCGCTGTTCAAGTGCCACCACAATAGTCATGTACCACATTGCGTGCATTCCCTTTCGGTAAACACTTCGTGTATGTGACGCGTATACCAATCAGCGTGTTAGTAATTGGTTCAAAGAGATGAGGACTAATTTTTATGCGATTATCAAAAAGGTGAAGATGGCTATGGAAATAGGTGCAGTTTTTATCGGAGCACGTGGTTGGAAATAAATGAAGAAGAAAAGTTGAAATGATTTTTGTTGTTTAACATTCAAATGACGATATCTTACCTTGTGCTACAACGCAGGATGCGAGTGCTACAAGTGGCACGAATATTCGTAAAGTTTTCAGCCGCATCTCGATTCAGAGTTTGTACTGAAACATAAAGAAGGTGCATGTCAGTTTAATTCTTGGTATTTTGTTTAAAATGTAAAAAATTTGGTTTATAAGGAAACATTTTTAACGAAAAATAAAATCATATATTTCCCACGATTTAAAATTCTACCGGGCAAAATACTTTGGCTGAGATCCAAGAGAAAATCTTCGATGCTGTTAGATTGCATAAAGAATGGCCATTTTTATCTCTGTTTGATGAGAAGAAAAGAATCGTAAAATTGAGGATTTTGAAATAAAATTCTTAAAAATTTGATTGAAAAATAAAAAAATTAGATGTTATTATAGAAGTGACTCTTGTTGTTTGAAAAAAATTGAATGACTGAATTGACAGCTTAACGACCGTCTGATCAAATCTTAAGACTAATCACTTAGAAGCCAATTATTGATGTCAAATATGATTATATCTTTTACAATTTTTAATACTGAAAAAAATGCAAGAAATTATTTGTTTTAATTCTTGAAAAATATCAATTTCTAGTTCAACGTTCCTTTATTTGATTTTTAAACAATCTATATCCGGCCCCTTATTTGAAAATATTTTTTTCAATGTTAAAATCAACAAAAAATTGTTATATTTTATAAATTTCGTGTACTTTTTATTAACAATATAAGACATAGTTTTTAAAATTTTTGAAATTTGTTAGAACAAAACATTTGTTTTATTGTTAAAAAAAAATTAAAAAAATTAATAGCAGAGTTAAACTGTTTTGGAAGTCCTTCAATTATTTAAAATGACATTTCCGTGAGGTATATTATCGAAAACGCGCAGCTATACTTGACATCTCGCGCTACGCTTCAATTGGCCTTTAGCTATTCAATGGTAATATATCCGCGAGGATCTGTGCACGCTCGTGACTCAAGCCTTGTGAATCGTGACGCGTTTCTGCTTCGTAACAGATCGTACAAGGGGTACACATGGGGTAGACCATTACCGTGGGCACTATAGGAAGTTCACTAAACACGTGTTAATTTATTTTATGAACCATTTCGAATCTTATTTTTTCTAATTGTTTTCTAAATTCAAAGCACTGCTGGATCGTGACCCTTCACCTTTTTTAATCGAATTAGATCAGTTGCTAATAAGGCCCTTAACCAATTTCAACTTTACAAAATTTGTTGTATTTTTTTTCGACTTACAAACTCTGTAACCAATCCAGATTTGATGATGAGCGCAGTGATTTTATGGACTTTTGTTTTAACAAAACTGAGCTCTGCTGAACGATTTGTGGACAGACAGAAGCTCTTGAATATTAAGAACCGAATTGTTCGAACTCACTGTACGACTGGGACTGATGTGTAATCAGAGTGATTGAACATTTTATACTATCGATTATCGATTCATTAATGCTGCTCTGTAATCCAATACAATTTGGATTCTATTTTTTTCAAATATAAAATTTAATTCAAAAAATAAGTCCAAAACAAGATATAAAAAATTATCTTATTCTCTTTATGTAATGTGACTCTACAAAATGCAGTTTATCTCAATTCTATAATGCACAATATCAAAATTACTATCTAATTGCTATTAAATGACCGTGACAGAATGTGATTGAAGGAGTCATTTTTATCTAATTAGTAATCAGATTTTTATTTATTCCAAAATAGACGCCAGTTAAGCCCTTCGTCACAAATTCACATGTACACTTTTCTTTAATGAACTGTACGATGCCGGGGTCAAAGGAACATATATATCAGATTAATATTTGCGACATTAACATATACTTTGTGCGATTCAAGAATTTTGCGATACGTTTCCTGGGGTCCCTTTCAAAGACCGACCGTGCGACATGTAACTCATTTTATTAATTTAATTTATTCTTGTCTATAATTTATGCGATCATGCCCCAACGTTCCGATGCTCTTTTGCACCCTCCCTCTCTCTCTCTTTCAAAGTTCTATTAATTTGCATAAACGAACGATTCGTCATTTCCAGAGGGAAGACAAGCGTGCAGTTTTCATCATTTATTTATTTTTTTTAGTTAAAAAAAATTAATTAAATAAAAATACGAAAATAAAAATAAAAAAGTGCAATGCGTTTATAGCTTCGGATTGAAAACCGAAACTGGATGTAAATTCAGTGATGTACCCCGCGTATGCTAATGATTGTAAATTGGCTAGACGAGTGACATAAGTGAATGCAATTCGGTGATGTAACTTTTAGAGTAGCAGGGTCAGTGTCAGCGAGCCACGCTGTAGACGAACGGATCATTGACTTTCTCTCGTTCGGAGAGTAGAGAGCTCTGCGGAGACTCGACGTTGTACGTAGACAAATTATACTTTGTGAAACAAAATTTGCAAGAAAAACATCACGTAATGAACGATTGGAAATTAAATCACAGGTGAATGAAAGACGGAAAAACATGTTACGACATGACCAATAAAAATAACTCGGCATGATCATCGTTCTTCGAGTTACAAAATAATATCATCGATAATTGTATTCCTCATGAAAATGTGTAATTAAATTTCCCAGGTGACATAATCCTTAGAACTGTCTATTAAAGATGTAAGCGACAATGTTTTCCTTTTAATCCGTTTGATAAATTGTCATCGCGTTATGATATTAAGTTGATCGTCCAACCGGTACGAACGAGTTAATATAATTTAATAAACGTCCGATCGGCGTCGGAGCTTGATGATGAATGACGCAGTTTCGTTTGAGCGAAAATCGCATAAACGGCTAACGTGTTTTCAGAATAATAATCTGTGTCATCGTACAGCATGCAGATTCAAGCCAGCTGATACGATGAGCAGGATTGAATGATAATGATACGACGAGTTACATGAACCCTAATAATATCCCCTTGGTTCGATGGCCATAACGTTTTGTTTGCAACACGTATTTATCATTTTAATTAGCGATCGTTAGTGATATTTTTCCACCTGGTATAAAAGACGTGCCAATATCAAGTTCCTAGACAAAACGACACAAAAAAGTAACAATTATCGTCCTTTTCAACGAGCATCAGTTAATGTCGCGCATAAAAGTCCGCATAGTGATGTTTAAGTGTAATCTAATCGTATATTTATGATAATGTTGAATAGAAAATAAACGCGCGGAATGGGATGTCGGTATCGATGCGCTCAAACTGTTTGTTGCCCGGAGCCTATTAATAGTTGCTTTACAGAACATGTTTTATAATGTCGTGAAAAGTTATTTATAAATGTTGCGAAATTTATATTGCTTCGGAACTACTTGTCTTTCGGTTCCCGTGCTGCTCGCCGATCGGCAAAGAGTATGTACAAGAGGCCTATACGTGTTACCAACCAGGTCGTTTATCTCGCCGCGGTCGTTTAATTCAAAACCCAAGAAGGTGTAGGTAAAATGAATGATTTACGGGAGACTAGTGCCAAAAAGACGATTGATCGTACAAATTGTCAAATTCTACAACAAAAAAGTTATTTATAAACAATTGACGACTGATTAGTGATGAGTGTCTTCTTTTTCATAACTCTTTCATAAATTTCATATAAAAAAAATTATTATTTTTATTATTAATCATACAATGTAATGTTTGGAGTTAGGCTCCGTATACAGGGGATTTCATAGAAAAAAATGTTAATTAAGGAATTCAGTAAAAAATAAAAAAATATATATTTAACATATGTCTAGCTATCATTTATTGTATAATATATAAAAAATAAGAAAATATTATAAAATGTTATATCTAAAGTTAACCTAAATATTATTTCTAGAATATTATTAATGTTTTTTTTTACAATGTATGAATATTCTAGAAATAATAATTAGATAGACATAAACATGATATTTTTGTAGATAGCTTAATAGTTTGTACAAGCAAGATAGAAGAAGTTTATTCTAAGCATACAAAAATTATGTATTTTTTATAGAAAATCCTTAAAATATAAATTTAATTAATGATTACTATTATTTTAGATAATTTAATTAATTAGATTTATCTGATAATAATTTTGAATGCTACCGGAATAAATTAGAGTATTAATTACTCAGTCTTAAAATAGGTCTGATAAAAAAAATATCCGGTCCAATTTTAACCTGTTTAACATAAGGTTATCAAACAACTTTCAAATTCTGTCAAATGAACTGATTTTTTCAATTGACCAGACTAAATTTGCCAGTTGCGCGAAATTGAACTGAAAGCATAGTTGGATTAACGATAAGTAGTAGGTATTCCAGTGTACGGCTTGAATTGAGGGAACACTGATGATTCAACTGCAATATTTCAATTGATGTGTATGGCGCCGCGCGTTCAACTCTCCACGCTCTGACAGTTTGCAATCATTTTGCAGCGCGAAACGTGTTTTTGCAAATTTTGTCACCTGGAACGGTAAGTTACGGTAGATGTTCATTTCAAAATTGTTATTAAAAAATTTTAAGATTGTTTGGTGCAACTGTAATCGACCCCCGACAGCTGAGTTATCAATTGCGATAATCGGTTTTGGAGCGGGGAAAAATATGCTGCATTCAAACTATGCTGGATTTATGTTCTTAAGCCGATCAAAAATTTTTACCAAGCGATCCCACCTTTTTAGAAATTGAAAAAAAAGTCTTAAACCTTATCGATAATTCACTTACGAGCAAAACTCGTTGCTCAATTGAATGTAGTTTATTTAAATAATTTCGTACATACAAAATAAAAAGAACTAAAAGTTTGCACTCTTTCAATCCGATGGCAAAAAATATGGCCCCTTGTCAAAATGTATGCAAATCTCGGCCAAAACATCAGAAGGAAATTCCGCTTATAATAACCGGATTACGATTCATATCATCGCGCAGTGAAGGGTGATAAAATCGTCTTATCTCTTATTTTGAGCTGCGTAACAAATTGAATGGTTCGTCGTTGAAACGAGATAAGAAAATGCTCGTAAGTGCAAGTGTAGTGCGTAATTAAGTTAATACACGCGATTCAGATTAACATGTTATGCAAGTACGAGTGGATTTTCATATTGAAATCTTGTTATAATTTAGCGACTTATTCTGTTTCTAGAATTACAACGAAAAATTAATTTTAATCTGAGCACAAATAAGAGGAGAAAAATTGAGTACAAAATATTTGTTACTGAATGACATGTTCATCAGATTCAATTACACCTGGCAGTAAGTGAAACACGAAAGCAAAATTTGTATAGGCGCCGAGGAACGAGTTTATGGTAAGTATAGGTATACGATCGAACAGCTCCTCCCCTTTGAGGTATCATTCAGCCTGTCAAATGAGAAATTACGAATTCATCGCGAGAGAGAAGCTTCTGAAGAAGTTGCTCGCCTGCGGGATCTTTTAGTAGGCCTGTAATTCGAGACGTACAATTTAGGATTGGACCTTGATGACCGCAAGCGCCTTTAATGTGTAAGGTTGAAAAACACTCAGCGTTATTTTACGTTTTCAAGTATCGTTTCGCGTAATATGTTCTTATACTTTTAATTATCAGCTGCTCCAAGAGTTAACACAAAGCTGACTTTTATCCAAACACCATATCTCTTTACCAGGCAAATTGAATTTCAGATTCGCAAACCTTTTCCCGCGGGTTTGACTATTTTTGCGTGGCAAATATTTTTGTCGTCGTAAATATGTAGTTTGTGTAACAAATTGCTGGTGTGAGGGCACGCAAAAATCTATTCTTTATTGCTGATAATAATATGTCGGGCTGTTGAGTGTACCAAGTGAGAGTGCCGAAGAGGATCATATAAGCATTACAGTCTTTATAGCTGTAATGACATAAAACGCGTTCAACGCTGCGAGCTTCACTATTATGGTACGGAGCGCAGCAGCCTTGCCATTGAAAGTAGCAAGGCCGTTTCTTCCCCTCTGCCTCCTGCTTGTTCTCTTTTTCTGTCGATCTATCTAGACCCTCTTTATACTTTCTTTCGAACCTTTTTTATTCGTCGTCCATTTTCGCGGAATTATTATCAATCGATCATGCATTTAAGCATTAATTATGGTAATTCGGGACGTATTAGCCCCTTAAACGCACGCTTTTATTCGCTGAATTGCGATCGCCCAACAAATTGACGACTTTTATCCTAATTCATCAAAATTATTACGTTCGCACGTGATATAAAGTCGTTCAACAACTTCTCAGAATTTCTTCGCTGCCAAAATATAACGTTAAACTAGTTTTTGGTAATTTGAATTTTTGTGCTCCTTGTCGTCTTGATTAGATTTTTTACATCACTGATTTCCAGTCATTTCAAGTGGATTTTATTGAACGATTTTGTCACAGCAAAACAGTTTACAAAAAATTTGATTTGTTGATGTACTGTCATATCAAACTCAACTAAACAATTGATCCAGTTTTCTTCTATTTTAATTAATAATTTTTTATAGATATTGAAATTCGGATTTATCATTTTTTATTCAATTATTTAACTGATGACTCTTATGAGTAATGACTTGGTTCGAAAAAAAAAACAACGACACACGCCATGTTTCGAAATATTTTGAAAATTTTTTTTATATTAAAAAAAGAGAGTTTTAATAAAAGTAGTAATTATGTATTTAAGATAAGATTTGAATAATGAAGATATTTATGATCCAATAAATATATTTAATCAATTTTTAATGTTTCTCATAATCTTGTTATGAAGTGTGAATATTAATGAGCTAGTAAATTTGAATAAATATAATTTTTTCAGTGAAAATTGAATAATATTGATCAAAATATTTTTAAAAGAAATTTGTTCAAAATTATATAAAAAATATGAAAAAAAAAATGTTTTTGTTTCAATACGAGATAATTTTCAGTTTACAAAAATATTTTCAAACGTTTTAATAACGATTTGAAACAGGAGTCCACATTGTTATTTTTGAAAATAATTTTCACTGATATTTCAAAACGAGACGTTGTCCAGAAATTTTTTCGAAAAAGTCATTAGCTTCAAAAGCCATCGTAATAAAGTGTGATTATTTTTTGTATTAATTTGTCCCTTAAGTAAATCTGAAATGCGTTTATTACACACAACTTCTCAATTTGTCCTAACTTGTTTAATAATTCAAGTTTTAATCGCGCTCTCTTTTGTTCGAAATTCCACATAGCAATCGCAATTAAAAAGATACCTACGTGCAAATTACACACGCACCTTTACGCTGTCACGTATATTTTATATCATTCTATTTGCCTTTCTGTTCGTACATAAGATTTGCGTGAAAAAGCGATGAAGCTCGAGAGGATCTCACACGTTGTACATCAGTCTAGGATAAGATATATACGAAAAGAAGAAAATTTAGCGTGGTGGTAAAATGTATATTATTTTTAACATTACCGTTATAAATAACATTATTTCTTTTTCTAAAATTTTACGAAAAAAAAATAAATAATAAAAAAAATAAATAAATAATAAAAAAAAAATAAATAAATATAATCCATTTTTTTAAACTAATCATTTTTGTGAGTTTCACTGTAGTGTTATAGTTTGAAATCGTTAAAATGTCGAGATTGTAAATGAGGATAAACGAAATAATAAAAGATACGATTGGAAATTCCTTCGTCGAGTCAAAAGTGTCCTTGGTTGTCACTTTTTGGAACTTCCTTTATTGTAGTTTGATTATACTAGTGATTATTATTGCAAGCGATGCAATTATGTGACTAAGTCTGTGTAATCAAGCAAAGACACAAACATATTATAAAGGACATTTTTCTTACAAATTATTGTCACATAATAAAGCGCCGGATTCTAAGAAAAGAGAATGCACTCTGAGTTCAATTGGGACTTCGTTCGTAAATTAAATTGTACTTGCGATTTACTGCTCGGATAATATTTATCTTTGAGTATACATTTTTCCAAATTTAGATCTAGAGAGATTATCAAAATGTGTGATAAAATTTTCACTTCTGACACGTCTAAATGTTAGGCTTGACGATTAAATAAATTTTAATTTTCACTAATTACAGTCTGTATTGCTGAGACATTTTTGCACGTTTCAATAAATAATAGAAAGAGGCAGATAAATCTGACAAAGAAAGTGACAAATAGATTCAGCATTTGTTAAAACCCCCATTGTTAACTATTTGATTATAACTCGGCAATTACACGTGATGGATCACCGTGACCCACAATAGTTTTTTTTTACCTTCTCCATTAAAAATTGCTCAGTATATTGTTGGAATATTTATGTAAGGCCATAAAAATTAGTTTATCAACTTTTCGCGTCAGAATAATATATGATCCGAAATCACAGTTATTACTCAAGTAAATAAGCGCTGCAAGTGATATTCTGAGGAAGAAGTAATCAACGAGCATTCAGAAGGTGATTCGAAACAAGAGGGAGCAAGTGTTTTCCACAAACCTCACTAATCATGATTGAGATTCAAAAATTATTGATCGATTCTGTCATGCTTGTCCATCTTTCATTGCAAATGATTTCCTATCGGTGTGTTTAGATCAAACAAAGTTGAATCCTAACTGATGTTAGGAATGTCCATTACGTTATCCGACTGTCAATTTTGCATTTGATGTACCTCGACTTCTCATTAATCCCCTGACGTTTAATAATCTCCTGCCTCTTTATTTTCGTTGACTTCATTTATCTCTGCTCAAAATAATTTATAATCGAATTCATCGCCACCGACATACATTAATTGGCCAAACAAAATTGATTATCAATTTCAAATCCACTTTATGAACCTGGTACACCGCGGTATAGATTCGTTTTCGATTGCTTTATTTTTGCAACTTTTAACTTTTGAAATTTTTTTCGTTCATTTTAATTTTAGAATTCAAAAACAATTCATTAAAACTAATGAAAAACTGATAACAAATTTATCTTGATGTACAATTTTTTAAATCAAACTAATTTATTTCTAAGTGAGATTTGTTTTCATTTAAAGTTTAATTTATAAAAAACCAACGAAAATAATAATGAAAAATTTTTTATCATTTTATATTTTTTCAATTTCAGTCTTCGTTAATTACTGCAACTTGTCGCGGAGGCGAGACAAAATTCATAACTGAAGAAAACTAAAAATGACCGATTCAGCAAAATGGAAAGAACAAAAAGAAAAACTTGGAGTAATAAATAAATTATATAATTGATTTCAATCAACCTTGACCACGTTTTGTGAGGTATAAAGGTGGTAGATCGCGTCTATGTCATGGATACAGCTTGGCATCAATCATCGGATGATTTGAATGTTTTATATCTGTACGGCTTGGAAATATTATGACTCACATTAATTGGTAATAGTTAATGAATAAGTATATGATAATTGGTAGGATTTCGTGGTATAAGAGAGCGTTCGAGTGATTGATCTCGCGAGTTAACGTCAATCGTGAGGATGCAACCGAATGGTCAGTCACATAAATCACACGATGTTGATGCCTGCCCCGAGTCCCTACGTCTTAATTACTGTCGAGCGTTTTTGATTTGTGCTTTTTTAATTCAATTAAATCACGGTGACACCGCTCGACGGCCGGCGCATAATTCAGCACTTTGCAAACCGGAATTGTCCGTCGATGTATCAATGTCAATGGAAATTGGCGTTGGTGCGCGCGTCTGAATCAAAAATAAGCGATACCCACAAACCTTATGCCAAACTCGATTATACCGATGACATGAATGATAATTCAGTTTTTTTCTCCCTGATCCTGTCGATAAATGCACGTTTACGATTATCTTGTAAACACCATGTCGGATAGTCGATCGGTGTTAGTTATCTTTGCCAATTATGATTTATTACCACGCTGAAGCCAAAAGTATATTTTTTTATTTTACTAATTACAATTAAAATGTCTATTAAGAGACACCAAAAAAGTGCTTCCAATTAATCAAATTGACTCAAAAGTAAACACATTCAAAATGTCTCAACATCTTGAATTAAGATACTATAAGACATTTGTTTTCTAACAAAAAAGTTTGTTAAATTAAATTACCCGAGAAAAATAGTGTAAAATCGATAAGTACCCGCGAAGGTGATACCGACAGTTTGCAGACTGTAAAAGTACAAATTGCCTTTTTGCCGTTTCACTTGGTTCCCAATTCGTTCGAGTCAATGAGCGGAACAAAAAAGTCGTTTCCGCCTGGATCTGTATACTGTTTGACGAAAAATCTTTTAATTACTCTTGTTTCTGTTTGAACGTTTTTTTTCTTCGTATTCTCTGTGAAATTACCACTTTTAAACTCAATTTTCCTGGATGCTTTTTGTAGTCATTTACATAATTAAGAAAAAAAAGAAGTCTAGCGTCTGTTCAGCAGTGCAATAAACACGTGAATAATTAAATCCCAAGTTGGTGTTTTAAAATAAGTAACAAATCATACGATCATTTTTTTCTTTATTTCTTTTTTCTTTAAATAGCAAAATGTACGTTGGATAAATAGCGCTAAAGGTTCGAGATATGCAGAATATGTATGGGCTAATAAAAAAGTGAGGAATACCGAGAATTGAAGTATTTAAAGGGTTAAGTGTGAAGAGGCAGGAGAGGAGATCGTACCAAGATTGAGATATAGCGCGAGGAAACGAAGCGCGGACTTATAAGGCACGAAACAATGCAAGCTCATGTCCAGTACGGTGGACGAGGCTTTATTTCATTACGATTAGATCAACTCCGCGCTGTCATAATTCAATGACAATTTCATATCTCCGTGGTGAAATTTTGATCTAATGAATAAGCCGCGATAATCGTGACACACATTCATCCTACTGACTTTGCCACCTGAGTCGTAATTAACTTAGACCAGCGGCGAACTCGTTAACGAGGCTGATTAGTGTATTGCTCTAGTGGCACTTGGTTTTGTCAATCGATTTATGCAATTTTCTGTCACTTTTCTAATCGATTAATAAA
>JAAMPD010000809.1:35931-54913 GCA_025266255.1 Trissolcus basalis
TATTTTTGAAAATGGTTGGTATTGTTTGATAAAAAGAAACTGACTGTAGACAAACGATCGAATCCGCGGCTTTTAACAGAGAACGATATGCAGATACGCCGGTCCGGTGGCAAAGCGCGCGTCGAGTCTTACGTAAATGATTGCACTCTCTAGTGAATGACGCACGTGATGTTAAACAATTAGCGAGTCCAATTATGAAATGCAAGTAGAAAATGCGTGTGCTAATTATTGTAGGGACACCCTCGCTGCGAGGCAAAACGAGAACCGCCCACACGCGCACTCGGCGACGCTTTTTATTGTCTCACGTCGGCAGGACCATTGGTCATCTTCTTGTCGGCTTTGTCTCGGGAGCACTTTGCGGGTGACAATGAATGCAACAAAACGAGACGATGCAAAAGATATGTGAGAGATTGAACGGAAAGAAAAGAAAGTTGATGGAATGCGTTAAAGCAATTTCACACTCAACTCACCTTCGTCGGCTTCGGCGAAGGAATACACGTGTGTCCCAAATTGTTTCACGTGGTCAATAATCGCATCTCGAATCGCGAGCTGCCTGGTTGTCGGGTCGCCTAGCTTTCGCTCAGATGAAAAAAAGAGATCGGGGAATCCCTTTTCTGAAACACGCTGAATCGACTTTTCGGATCACTTAGAAGTTGTTCCTCGCGTTAATGCGATTGCGAGCTGGAGAACAGCTTGTGCCCTGCTGTGTTGAACAACACCCGGTGTGTTCCACAGCGGCGCGGCTATATTCTGAAAATCGGTTTCCGATCGAGCCACGTTCTCGAGAGGGAGTAAGTTCCGAGGACGCGGATGGCTCCTACTTATAAAGACTTGGTCAAGACGTGGCTTCTCCAATTGGCGTGTGTCCGTAAGAAAGAATCGCACCGCGCTCCAGGTGGAAGGGGACACAACCGTGTTTCCGTCAGTTACATGCCCGATGTTGTTACACATTACGTCAATGCATTGTCATGGGACGCGAGCGATTAGAAAACATTGCCTGTTTCACTCAAAAATTGCACTTCGCCGCTCGTGTCATCAGGCATGGTGTTCATCATCCAATCAAGGACGCCGGCCGAACATTTTTTTCATTTTTCACTCATCAATCATTCAGTTCAAACAAAAACAATTTTTATTTGCAAAACTTTGGTTTTGGAATAATTTTAAAAAATTTAGTCTTTGCAAATTTTGCAAAAAAACGAAAAGAAAATACTTATTGCAAAAATGAGCTTTGGAAAAAAAAACGATAAATAATTTGGCAAAAAGAAGAAATATTGAAGATACAGTTATTATAAAAATTGTTATTCAAAAAGGGAAGAGCAAAAGGAGCAGGAATCCTTAATATAAAGCGTGACTTTGAATCCTGATTATGCGTTTTTAAATATCCCTCGCAGCAAGTTCGATACAGTTTAGATACACTCGACTCGACTATAAATATGTTTGATAGCTTCTGAATTTACTCGGTATTCAAGCACCGCTTGCGACTGTGTAAACAATAATACAACAAAACAAACGAACATTCACCATTTTTTTTATTCGAATATTCTGATTCAAACGTCGTGGATTTAGTAGACGATGAGAAAAAAATAATAAACTTATTATCAGCCTGTGCCATTAAGTGTTATATCTTATTCAGAGGAATCTGCAGTTCCATTTTGTAGCCTCTTCTTGTCTACGAGAAACCGTAAGGATCCTCCAAGCCTTTTGCATTTGTCACAACATTTCAAAACTAGTGGACGTTAGGAGATCTTGTGTGCAAGTTAGTTTTGCATTGCAATTTTGCAAAACGTCATTACAACTTTTTGCTCCATTTTATATCAATTATTTGTATGAAAATAATTGATTTTTATGATTGTATAATCAAATCAATTAAATTAATATTCGAATAAGAAAAAAAAAGAAAAAAAAATTTTTATGTCTCTGATATTTTAAATGGTAAATTTTGTAATGACCCGAAGAACAATCTTGCAACTTAAACTTTATCGAAATCAGAAATTTTCTTAATACTTTTTTTGATCAGAAAAAAAGCAAATCCTCTTATAGAATTCGCGTGTCAATTATTTTTATCCCGAAGGTAATCATCGAGATAAAACCTGATTTTGAGTACTGTAAGATTGGATTTTTTTATTTAAGCTATGTTTTTGATCCCGACTTTCCGCCCTTGTCGATGGAAATTAATTTTCGTATATGTAAACATGGGATGAATTAGTGAAGCTGAGTTATCGAAATGATTGATTGAAAATTGAGATGTATTTTGAGCCTCGCAGGTAATATGTGTAATCAGTCGGATTACATTTACAACATTCAATTTAACGGTTCGAAAGTGGTAATAACACTTATATTAGTCGACATTTATTCCGATCGTTTATGTTTAATACATGTGCCGCTGGAATGGACCGTTTGCTCAGTCCGCTGCGCCATACAATAATGTGTTATAAGGATTTTACTAACTACATTTATCTCAATAAATCTACATCCACCGACATGGGAAGAGCTCAAGTGTAAAAGTAGTAAAACAATTTGTACAGGCACAGTAAATTATCCGAGACATATTACACACTGAATGAAATATACATTTAGAGAAACAAATGTAAAATTATACTTTTTACTTTTTTCTGCTGTTAAAAATAGTGTTAAAACACATCCTGTCATCTTTGACATGAAATAAATAACCATTTGGTATCTGATTATAAACATTTTTATAAATGTTACATCACTCGAAATATCACGACTTAATTGAAAGTATAAAAAAGTCGCTTTTGAAGTTTTCACCAACGCAAACATTATGTCATAAAAGTTATGTATAAAATCTAATACACCTTTTATTTTCATGCACGTGTTTATTTTTCATTGTTTTAATTATTGTTAAAGTGAGTAAATCGACATTCCGAGAAACATGATGCGACAAACGTGTTTTTTTCGTAGTTTCTTGCTTCATCAAGTAAAATTATTTTTCCTGTTTATGTAATTTGAAGGAACGTACCCTATGATTTAGGTACCATTAATTAATTTGAACGTGCAAAATCGTGAATGAATGTCTGATAGTTCTTTTTAACATTTTTACACATCCATGTTTTCGACTTTTCATTTTCGACTTGCACTTTCATCCGGAAGACGTTCATTTTCTAGTGACGTGCAAATTAGCCAGACAATCTAAGTGTCATAATGATTTAATTTAATTTGAACTTTGTCTTTTTCTCTGTTATTTTTCATTCGATTACTGAGAATTAGATAATTTAATATTTAATGATAACAGTATTAAGCTCATCTTTAAGTTATGATTGATGCTCTTGTATGATTTTTTCACTTCCGGTTACAGAATGCAAGACAAGAAGAAAATAAATGTATACAGCAAACGGAGCAAAACTGTCATCAGAAAAATATTTTATTCGTCGTCCGCACATGTGAAAAAGTCGTTCTTACTTCGAATGTCTGACTGCTTGAAATTCACCGCGTAATTGTGAGATATTTCATAAAACGTCATTTTCAGAACAATGTTTTTTGTAAAAAATATATTCTAATGTCGTAATAATTATTTTCTAATTGTAATTGCAATAAACAATCAAACACAATCATGGACTTTTATAACATTTTTTTTATTGAATTCATACTGAACTGGTCACAGAGATTTATATTACATATACAATTACATCTGTCAAAAGAAAAAACAAACATGCATAAAAAACAGCCCTTTAAGAGATAAAAAAAAAGTAAATCAGAAAAATATCTTCAGAAAATGTTCTTCTACATTCAAGATGCTTTCAATCAAGACTTAATTTAATTAACCAATGTCTTAGAAATTTAATAAATAATAAAGCCAACATCAGCTAGTAATAAATATAAGAAACTACTGATATATATTTAAAAAAAATTGAAAAGTTTAAGTCGTTGCAAAACTGAAACAACTAAATACATTTAACCTGCTCTCGCATTTCGGATGCTCCAAATCTGCATATATATGCTCCTATAACGGCAAAACCAAGTTTATTTTATATAAAGGTGCATTATTGTAATTTTTCGTTATTATTATCGAGTTGACAATGTTATTATTTTTCACAAAATATTTTCCTTCTTATCTTTTTTTTACATTACGGTAAATATATGGCTTGTTCATCTTACGTCATATAGTTTTATATTTACTGCCTCGTGTTAGCATGATACTTGGCTGAATATACAAACTACAATAATTCTTTTATTCATCATAAAAAGAATCTTTATCAAATCACAAAATTGAAGTTGAATCAAGTGACACTAATCGAAATAGCTCTCGAACACCTTCGATGTAACTTTTATTACGAAATAGGCATGTCGTATGAGTGGCACACGTGGTGATTCCGCGCAATTTATAAAGATATTAAGGCTGGGATTGGCAGGCAGAAACTTTTAGTCGGAGCGTCGGCGCGCGCGAGCGACAATAAAGTTTTGCGAGACAATAAAAGGGTCATCCCTTTTTAAATTGTTTGGCCTTGGGATGGAATGATGGCGGTATATGAAATCCCGGCTGTTTACAAAGAAAATTCAGCCTGACAGGTGAATCGGTATCTGTGAGATGCGAGGTTGAAATAATTTATAAAAGGACAAGAGGGATGATGCTTCCGCAGGTTGTTACTTAGAAATAGAAAACCTTAAAAGCTCTTCCGCGCAAGTGGCTATAATGGTCGGTGCCACCACCAATGGTCGATATTTTTGTGCGGAAAACGCTGACGTTTATGGGAAGACCCCTTGAGAAACGGTCCATTGTCCTCTCTCGGTGTTTGCATCGAGCTATAAGGTTCAATGCTTCGTGTCTCTTTAGTGGGTGAAGAAAGCAAAAGTTCGTTGCGCGCGAGAAGGAAGTTTATTCGCATGGTATTACACGCTATCTGTTGAATTAAGTAACCATCCGATGAAGATTCACGTGCCAATTGACGACACGGATTAGTACATAAAGACAAATGATAATATCAATCGGTATAGCCGGCATGGTACGGCTACTGAAAATCTCGTGAATAGAGCAGCCGTCGGGGTAATTGACTGATTGGAATTTTGCGATTACATTATAATGGTGTCATCGTTCATGTAAAATCGTGGACCCCCCCGAGAGCTTATCGCGCGCCTCCCATCTCTCATTCGTTACAAAAAGCAATTACCGCCGGCGTGGTTTTACTTTCATGCACGCGGCGAATAAAATCGGGTCAACTCTTAATAAGTCATTGGGTTGCACATCTCACGACCTTTCTCATCCCGATTTTCATAATTTTCAGATCAAATAAACATTCGGAATGCGCCCCTTCGCAGACTAAGTGGCCAGATAAGATTAAATTCTTCGGCGCAACTTTCAGGACAAACGCGAGCTTATCGTAAGTGCCGCTTGATTAAACATTTTTTTGCCGAATTAACACATTGGGGACGTGATTGAATGTTAAGTATAACGCGAGAGAAAAATAAAAATTGAAAAAAAAAAAAGGAAAACAAAAACGGCGGGCACAATTTTATGGCTCGTTGTCAAAAATAAATGATAAGGCGTTTAATGATATATCGTTGTGCGAGCGAGAGGGAAAAGTGTCGGCGCGGCGCCGCACTTCCTTTGACGCGGGGCAGTTTTAGTTTCTTCGAACTAGCGCAAAACAAGTCACAGAAGGATGTCATTTGCCGCGTAAGTGGATACCATTCTGAAGATTCCCGGCAATGTTTGCGATAACGAGGACATTTTCTCGGTATTGAAATGAACAGCCTTTAATCAAAAGGACAAAAATCGACCTACAATTTTACGGCCGCGCGTATTATTTCACCTGTACCATAACCAGTCGTGTTCACTCCGTTTGCAATAAACACGACATCCCGCGTAAACACACGATCGCCAATAAAACCATCAATCCTGCGATCCCCTTCAATTTACCTCAAATATATACCATTTACATTAATATTATTGTGTCACGCAATGTCACCAGATAATTTTACTTTTTCTGCCCGTCTCATTTTACTTTTACTGACAAAGTTTCCTAGAAAGACATCTTTATGCAAGAATGTAAATTCAAATATAGTTTACGTTGAGACAAATTTTTTGTTCAAGTTGTCCGAACGTTCCAGGAGCAAGTTGACAATTTTTTTTGGAAAAAAAGTGGCGGATAAAAATTCGTCGGAACCTTCCTGGTTACCTGTTCTGGGGGAATAAAAATGACAGGCTTGTTACGCGAGGATGGATTTACCTTTTTGTTTGATGTTGTGAACTTGTGCCCGAGTATATCGTAATTCACGTTTCAGTGGCGGCGGACGTTTGCGCGCTAACACACCGAGTCATTGAGCCTTTGAGAAAGAGAGCAACAAACAGAAGCAAGGGGAGATCCGTTGACGGATGGATCATTATTGTGACGTACAGTTCACAATATTACACACGTACCCTTTCATTACACATGCAAGTAAAAAGTAAATTTAATTTATCGACTTGTACGACAAGTGTTTGGACTACCATGTAATTGTAGTTTTTATTTTCATCTTAGGATTAATTTGTTAATCTTATCGTTTTAATGCGAGACAATTATTTATAGCGCTAAGGAGTAATTAAATGTTGACTGAAATGATGTTGCAAATCAACGGGTTAGAATGCAAATAGGACGTTCTGTGCGCCTGTGAACAAAAGCGACTCTTCCGTTTGAGCTAGACATAACTTAGATGAATAATTGCTTCAAGTTCGGATGAGTTAACAACATTGTCGCTCACTGTACAAAATTGGCTTTTACTTCAAAAGCTTTTTTGTCAAAAGTCAACATAAGTTTGTTCTTTTTCTTTTAGGTGGGACAGAAAAAAAAATGTTTTAGCACTTTTCTAATTAGAGACGGGAATGAACGATTTCGAACGAAACTGAAGTTTAAATTGGAAATGTAAAATAAAGTAATGAAGATATTTATCGCTCACTGTGTGAAATTGTTTATTACTTAATTTTTTTTTTTTTTTTTCAAAAGTCAGCTTAAGTATAAATTTTGTTTTTAAAAGAGACAAAGAATGTTTCGCACTTCTAATGAGGAGGATGGACATTTTGAACAAACCTGAAGTTTAAAATCAGAAGTAAGATAAAGTCATTAATATATTATTTATACAAATTGCAATAAACTCAACTCGCATCTGGTTTATCGTGACTAATTGCAATAATCCAACCTCATATTGAAGAACAGAAGATTGATCAGCGCACAAACATCCGACATTGAAATTTTATATTCTAGAAAAAGAATTCGATTTCATAAGTCTAAACTCTTTTCTTTTTATAATTGAATATTATTCATTCATTTTTGTTTCACCTTCGTTTGTTTTCATGGAACAAGTTGATGACTGTTGAACTGAACATTTTGTAAACAACTGAATCTGGCTGAATGAGTCAAGGCCTTTTATCAGTTGGAAGAATCGATACAAAGGATGGAAGGTACACAGCATATAATATAGCCAAGAGGTGCTCGATGACGTGACATGTTTGGTGTCAAGTATCAAGGAATCTCCACACTTAAGCGATTTATTCGTTCGCTGCAGGAATTCTTCTGTTTAAAATCGACCATTGAATTGATTTTCCATCTTTCTGTCTATTTTCACCTCAGCAAGACGGTATGCATTGATTGACGATCGATACAAAATTGTTGTGTACCCTTGAAAATTATTGTACGTTTATGAGTATAAAATTGTTATTGCGATGATGAATAAGTGGAAACAATTGATTGTGTTAAAAAAATTAATCGATGCGTGGGACGGCAGATTTATCGCCGATGAAATATTTTGTGACATTGATTATTAATTGAAATGCAGATTCACTGCCTTAAAAGTAATGGCACGTATACTTTTCTGGCCGCTTGTATTGTACCGGCACGAGCATATTCACTTTCTCATATAAATAGAAATGAACTCCGCGAACATGCATTTTATCAAGATTTAAATTCTTGCAATCAGTGTAAAACGTGCAATCGCTGACACATCACGCGTTATCATCACCTACATCTATCAGTTTTTTTATTCTAGTCGCTGGCCACGAAAAAAAGTTCGCATTTGCATGAGGCCGATACATCAAAAAATCGAATTCTTTCAATTCAGGCTTCGGGACAAAATTGTTAACAGATATATTTTCTCAACTTGTTTGTGTACATTGCGACAACATTATTTTCGCCGCGACACGATAAAATAACACATATTAATATTATTGAAGCACTAATTATATGTCATTTGATTTGCATTAAATTATAGCCTCTCAACGAAAGCTATTTTGACAAGTTATTCGCACTGCTTCCGGTTCTAATTTAAGTATTTGCGACGAACGTCGAATATTTTGATGTTTTGCAGCCGCGAATCGTCATCCTAAATTATTTCTTCCCGCCAGCGCGGATGCACTTTTTTTGCATAATTACGTTCAAGCGCAATTAGGCATGATTTGAAAATAATCTTTGAATGAAGATCGCAAAGTTTGCAGGAATCCATCTGATGCAACGATTAGTGAAAAACCAGATATCTTCGAGTGCAAATTTCGTCGTTACTCCGAGATGACAATTCCTTTCCTGCTGATTCCGATAACACATTTTTCCTGGTGACATTTAATCTTTTTTTTTTGTTATTTTTCATCCATGATTTATTTCCAACTTTTAATTAATCATTATAACTCTCTTTTTAGAGTACGACTTTTTGTGGAGCAATCAGCGCAATAATCTCCATCAATCTTATTCATGTGTTTAGATTTTTTGTGTCATTGTCGCGGGTATCAAAGTCACCGACCATGGAGTGTAACTGAAAATTGATGATACCATATACAGGGTGTCCCATAATTGTTTCGCTACGTTGCATTTGCAAGTAAAAATACAAGTATTTTGTAGGAGTCAAAAAATTATAAACAATTTTTTTATTGAAATTAAAATCGAAAAGAAGGATAGAATAAGAAGGAAAAGTTTTGAAAAAAGATGATTTTTTTTTAATTCAAATTAGATTATTATTTCATCGACGTCAATAAATTATCTGGCTGAGAATTAATGACTGAATGGAGACAATACAATTTGTGTCTGAAGTTGACGAGAAGATGCATATTAGTTATCAATTGACTCCCAATAATAATTCAGCTATTAAAATTCTATCATATTACTATTTATCACGGCACATTAAAAACATACTTAGTGGGACAATGTACTCGTCCTTGCGTTTTGTTTTTCTTCTATAATCCCATCCAGCTGCGAGCACCTAAGATATGTAAATGTGACAAAACCATATACAGGGGGTTAGCGATCGTAATTGGAGAAATGCGTAGATTTAGAAACTCGTGCTGTAAACCAGATAAGCTGTTCGTTTCCTCGGGTAATCTCGTCGTGTTATTATTAACTAATTGAGTGTACTGATCAACTAAATTTACACATTTTATAATGTCTATAATCAACATTAAATTCTAATTAACAGATAATGAAAGCGTTTCCCTCCCTTTTTGTATTTTTTGTTAGAAATTCAATCGAGTAAAACTAAATATGAACAAAAACAAAAATACGAAAATTATCTCTATGGAAAAAAAATCAATCTATTTTTGCTCTTTGATGAACAAAATATTTCCTACTTGATTTGTCTTATTTTCTTATTTTTCTCGAGTTCCCTTCTGATATTATTTACGATGTTTAATTGACTTGAAAATGGAAGAATTTTTTTATAACACGGGACGAAACGTGGGATGTTTTTTCCAGCTGGAATTATTTTTTTTTAACGAGAAATCATTGTTTGTTCCGTATGAAATTAATTGCAATCAGGAGCTTGAGTACAAGTTGTTTTTGTTGTCGCAGCTCGCGACTATCGTTGCACTGGCATTATTAATGAATCGGAGATTCCTCCCGGTCGTAAAATCTAATTTCTCTTTATCAGGTGGATCTCGAGCAAAAATGAAACGAATCGTGGCGCCACCGTTAATACAATCACCCGAGGCGTGATGCTGGCCGTTCTTCCCGACCGTTGTTCTCTGGACGAATAACAGATGAACCGTTAAAATATTCCATCTTTGCCGGGGAGTCGATTTTAAATGAATATGCATCTGGCGTAACACTGATACGAATTTCGTCCGATTAGCATATTGGCGACATGCAATTGCCGATTGCGGGCATCCAAATAAAACAATTAAGCGCATTCCCATGAATGTCACGAACACGACAAAAAGTTTCTAATTAATTCCCCAATGCATTTCTTTGCTTCGTTTCACGAGCGTTTGTTTTTTTTTTTAATTACAGAATAATTGCAGTAATACCGTCTAAGAATCCAAACAATGTTGGACAATCACAAGCATTACCGTCATTCTTGCGACTGGTTTTAGTTTTGTATTAGTGATTGACGCGGCGCTGCTTCAATATTGATGCAAAAAGTTGGAGAGCTATTTTGAAAAATGCCCGAACAAATTGCAGCACGATTTTCATCCAGTATTTCCATATGGAGAGCCAGTTTTAAAAACGAGATCTTATTGTCTGTGAAGCAGAAAAACAATTCGAGCAAAGAAAATAATGTTAAAAAATGTTGGAAGCTGTTTGATGAATCGTCGAGAAATGAAATAAATGCGCGCAAAAAGAATTGAAAATGTAAGATGCGCACTGAACCATTTCTTTACTGAATTATTCAATTCTCGGGTAATTATATTTTTATGGAATATTTGAACTGAAACTTAATCACAGGGGCTCCAATTTTTTTATCAAGTGTTTAATAATTCAAAAATAATTTAGTTATATCAAAACGAAATTTTTGAATAAAAGTCATTTCTGATTTGTCATTGTTGTAAAAAATGTAAAGCAATACAAATGTGATTCTTAAATAAATATAATAATTTAATCAAAAAAATATAATTTAATTCACATTATAAAAAATGTTTAAATTTAACATTATATTCAATTGTTTTTAAAATTATCCAATTATATTTTGTTTCCTGTGGGAAGTTAAAACGTTTAAAGTAAAGTAAATACTTCACAAGTACAGCAAGATATGAGTAACAATTTTAAGCATTACTTTTTTTAGTTTTGATCTTTTTTTTCAGTGATTTTATTCATTTATTAGAAAATATAATTCTAGTGAAACTGCAAAACAGTTAGATGAGATAACTATTAATTCATTAGTTCAATTAAGATAGAGAAGACCCGGTTGATTTATAGCTTTAACTTTCAGTAGTTCACACTTATTTTTGTGATTTCTTGGCGCACTGGAGAATGATTTATATTGAATGATATCGGAGCGCAGGTATTCCGATCACACTGGACTCGTTCCTTCTGAAAAATTCATCCAACAATCTCATAAATGATGGCAATTCGAGACACCGTATATACTCAATGTGGACTTCTATACGTTTCGCCAGTTTCTTCTGTACAGAATGCGAAATACACAACTCGATTTTGGTTCCGTGCAAAAACGCGCTTGGCCTATATATTTATCTTTTTACTGCCCTGTATACAAATCAAAACTTTTTTTTCTGACACGATTAAACTTTTATCAAAAGATTGATCTCAAAATTGTTATATCTGATTGGACGTTGAAGAAATTGTCATTTAAATGGCCATGTGACTTTTTATCCGACAAACAAGATTATTAAATATCGATTATTTATATCATCATCAAGAAAAGCTCAAATTACACGCTTGTTTTTCAAACGGGGTTCTGCTACTCGGCTCTAATTATATATCTGGATTGAGATATATATCAACACCCGGTGCAAAGAGCTGCATTGCAAACCATACAATAAACTTTTAAAAATGATTATTCACGATTCTCATATCCTTTTTTCTCTCAGTCGCGATAAAAGTAAAACTTCATTAACTTTTGCTTTTTATAATCAATTACATTTTTTGTTCGCCACCATAAAATTCATTTCTCAGATCAATGCCGGAAAAAAAAATTGTAACAAAAGAATTTTCATTTGTTTGGTTGGATTTGAAAAAAAATGTATACTTTTATAGGAGAAAAAAACTGTCAGTTCAGAATAAAACGCTTTTCTCACAGATGTCAAAGTGTGATATACCCAATTGAGGTAACAGAGGCAGAGCGCGGTCTACTGACGTCGTATAAGAAAGCAATGGGCGACCGTGAAACACGTGCCAGCGGTTTTCAATGCAATTATATTAACTGTGAAAATGGACGTAAGGCTGCGGGCACAAGCCTGTGGTCGGCGCCAAGATTCGAGCACGTGTTATGTGTCATATGATGGTTTCATTGTATCTTTCATCATCCAAGGGTATCACAAATTAAAATCGGCGAAACAAAAAAAAAAATGTTAAGCATTTTATAGAAAAAAAAAAGTGACTCACTGGTCTATCGTGTCGAAAATCTACGTTTGTCAAAAGTATATTTTATGAAAACGTTGATAGATGCATCAATGCAAAGTTATTAGCACCGACAATAAGATGTGAGATTTCTTATGAAGATGGTATTTTAATAACCGATTCACCTCCGATCGCCATTCACGAGCCATTGCGTCATCTATTAAATCGTCGCTTATTTTCACGTCCGATGATTTTTCGCAATCTGATAACAACCAAAAGTGATTTTGGAAAACCGATACACATCTAATGTCTTGAAGAAAAAAAAATCGAAAATCAGTTTAAAAAATTCTCAACTAAATGGTTCTCCCGCGAAGAACGATAAATCACTTTTAATTTGCAACTTCGTGAGTTTACAACTTGAACATATTTCAGGTGTTCTCATTCGATAGTTTTTATCTTTTTTGGCGTTTGCGACGCCTCGTTTTTTTATTGCTCCTATGCAGTTCAAGGCGTTGCTATCTTTCGAGGCGTCATGACTTTTTGTTTCTTCGTTTCAACCAAAATCTTGAGTTATGTCGCAGAGTGCATTTTTTGATAATTTTATTTTGAAGGGCGAGAGATGATTATGGCAAAAGTATGCGTCTAAGAGATATAGCAAAATGTGTATTATCAATAGATTCTCAGCCATTCGTCTTGGGAGTGTGGAATCATTTTAATAACACGATTAATCATTATTGCCGTGTTTATTCAGTGTCGGGTTTTGTCGCGCATGTGTACATATCCAGCGAGATAGTAGTTTTTTGATTGTATGCCCCCGAGTATTTTATCATCGGCTCGTTATCGAAAAGTACAGGTTATCGCGGCAAACGGCCGCTCGCAATCAAGCCCTAAGCCTGTTTATAACTCGGCACTCGCGTCTTCCTCAATGTTTCTGCTTGTTGTTGCATCTTCGTGCTCGGGTCTCTTAACTTTCATCGCAGTTATTCTTATATCAAAAATACCGAAGCTCTAACATCCCGGGGCTGCCATAAAAGATTGAATTATTATCCAGAAAGGAAGCCATTCAAGGGACTTTTTTATTTTGCATATTATCCTCTTATTCTGCACTAACATTTCCTACATTCGCCTGTTCCTATTTTTTTTTTTTTTTTTTCAAAAATTGTTTGCAAAGTAGATTAAAAAGAATTTTCTTGTGTAGTAAGAAAGGTTTTCAAATCTACCTTATCTAGAAAATGTTATTGCAAACGTCTAATTGAATTAAGAGGTCCTATTGTGCGGATGAAATGCGATCCGTATTAAGGATATATCATCTTTCGGATTTTTCATCCAGAAGTTGACCCGACCGTTACCTTTCCGCGTTTTATGTTCCCACTATCGACGGAAGTATAGTTTGACCAATCAATGTCGAGTTCACACGTTGATAGTGAGAACGTTTCCGGATTTAGTAAAGTTGATAATGACCGGGTCGACTGAAGCTTTTACTCTCGGATTTAGATATGAATCCAACCGAAAGATAAACCTGACGCGTGTAAGTTCATAAAGTATAGGTACAGTTGCACGCGAGATCCCTTTTCAGTTTTGCACAATGTGTGCACGAAAAAGTCGCAGTTTCCGTTATACCGTACACAAATGCTCGTGTCGCAATTTGTTACGCCTCATTTCACACGTTTTTTTTCTTTTTTTGGATAAACCCAATTTATTGAATTCATTTTAATTGCAAATTGTGAGATTAATCGACGTAATTAAGAGTCAATTAAATTTTTGAAATTTAATTACAACTCAAATTTTGGTTCCTTTCTTCTGAAGCCTGACAAAAAGTGTGATCGACATGGTACACGCAGTGGTTCGAATGCATCAGCATATTATTATTATTATTTTTTTTTTTGACATTTTTATTAATAGAACCGTTACACATCAAACGACACTGTCATTGGGGCGTGGATGTTTATTGCGAAAATAAATTCAGACGCAGTCAATCATCCTGATTTGCAAATAATTCTCAGTCCAATTGAAGGTGATTATGAGAATAAATTTGATTTTATGGTGGTAAAAATAATGACTGCGACAGGAAGGCCATTGATACCAGATATAATCTGATGAAAATTTGCTATACGACATCGATTACATGTTGCTGCGTAGTAATTTAATTTAATCGTGCCGTATGGTTAATAACATTATTAGTTATTTAAAGCTTCATTGAAAAGCTATTAAAATGTGTGCGGTCCGAGGAATAATCTGCCCATAAATTTTGCCATGATTATATTAATAGTTATAGTGGTTGCAAAAAATTGTCGCCTTCATTTTTTCATTACATTATAAACATAAAACTAATTTCAATGAAAACAAGGATGGAATTTGTTCATGCGTTTCCCTGTTGATGAAAGCGGCAAAATTTTTTGTGAAATATTTCGGAGTAATAACACACATCAAGGTTCCTGGGAGAATAAAAATATTTTCCTGTCTCGGAACGGATTCGCGGACTTTTTGAAAATGGTAATCCCAACTAACGGAGTATGAGAAGTATCGGGTATTCCCCCGACTCTGGCATGATAATGTTTCATAATCAATTTGACGATCTATTTCTGTTCATCTTTTTTCACCAGAAGCCCGGGCAACATTTAGATGCATTAATGTAGATTGCATATTTGAAACAACGCTCGCCAGATCAGATATGTAAATAACGAAATGGCTTTTTTTTGCTAAACTCATAACTGTAGAGTTTGCTTCCCTAAATAATGCTTCGAACTGGATTGCAAAAATTCTTATCAAAATGCAACGTCTGCATCAAATCAGTACGAGTGAAAAGGAAAGGAAATAAACAATTGAAATAATTGCTGGATGTTAAAAAGAAGGAAGGGTCCGGGTGAGGGAGGCGCGTTAATTAATAATAGAACGAACGACCGAGCGGGTTTCACACGGGACCCGTAATCTCCGGCTGATAACACTTTCAGTTACGTTCCTCGTGAGGTTGCCATCAGCAAACCCAAGTCACGTTTGTGCTTATAGCTGAATGGATGCAGAAAATTCACGTCACGGTGGGTGCATTTTTTTCGTCCACAAAGGGGACACAGTTAAACGTATATTTATACATTGCCGCTTTTGTTTATATAACAAACTCCGCTGCAGCCCATTTACATATTTTTGGTCGCGCAATGAGTCAACAAATTATGGCCGCTAACGGTACAGGTCAGAACGAAGGACCCTTTTTAGATGTCCAAGTATATTTTATTCAAATGCCGGGACACAATTTCTCATCGCTTAATTGAACGTCGCAAACGTCAATTAACTCGTCGAACCGCGGGCAAAATGAAAGCGGTCACTAAATATTTGACATGGGCAAAATTAATTATCGTAAAGATGCGCAGAGATAAGATCGTTGCAAGAAATTCGGGCCAAAAAAAGAGTCAACGGGGGTCAACGGACCTCCGTTTAAAATAAGTACCGGCGTGCCAAAAACTCGACGATGTTTTGTACAAAAGACCTTGGCCCAGTGTAACGAATCGTTTGGAATTTTCTCAGCGCCCGGTCATGAACTTGATCTTCAATCGTGGCTTTTATTATTCGCAGCACGGGCTACATAAATGATGAGGGTGCATGCATTTAATGCCTGTCAGAACGCCAGTTGGTGTTGCATAATGCGCGACTGAATACAAATATACTGCCTGGACGTCGTTGCTTCGAGTGTCTCTAGACCATTTGAACCGTCCCATCGAGTGCTTAATTGCTCACGAATCTCACGTTTTTATGAATGCTTAATTTGCGCCGCCACCTACCAGGGCGCACTTAATTGGGCTACTGCGATATATTATATTGTTGTACACAGTCAACCTCCACGGTTCTACTTATAGGGTCAACCAGGGTAAGAGTGACACGTGGGGCAAAGAGTGACATTCAGTGTTTTTATTATTACAATCTTCATTTTTTAATTTTTGTTATAAATTTTATTTTCTCTAAAAATTTATAGATTTAAAAACCTACTTTTCATTTTTAGGATCAAATTTATGTTTTCAGTATTCATATGGTATTGGTTGATATGGTAAATCATTACTAATTAATAATATTGTATGTGAAATAAAACTTTTAAAACAGGGATATTTAAAAAAATTATCTTCAAAAGTCAAAATCTTTTTTTGAATTTAGATTAGAATTTTCAGCCTACTAAATAATGTTCACCTTTAAATTAGTGCACTTTTCTAAGAAACTGATAACGAACCTATCCTGGTGATTAACGTTCTTGTAAAGCTCACTTACAATGGAAACTCACTTTTTCTAGAAAATCGTTAGTTTCGATGAAAGAACTTTTTTCAGTATTTACTTAAAGCTATCGATATTTCAGTAAAAAATCAATTAAAAATTGTTTCAACTTCCAATTGGCGATGTTTTTATAAAAAAATTAATTCTCGTTACAAAAAACATATGTATATGTATAAATAGTTTCTTATCTGTTAGCTATTTATGGATGAAAAAGAAACCACGAGAGGCGATGTGAGAAAACGAACAGGTCGCGCACCTGTTCGGGGTACAAAACCTTGCAACCGGTCTAAATCATGATGTCCAATTAAGGGTGATTAAAAAGTGTCAACCTGTGTCAAAATCAGGTTTCAAGTCGAAGCCTCTTCGTTGATGCAAAAATATTGACAAACATCGCATAAATAACTGTGAAATAAAGGTTTTTGTTTCGACTAGAAATCTTGCCTCTTCCAAGTCCTTAACGTCCTTGAATCTCGCCTTGTTAGAAGATTCGCAAAATCAATATTGATCTTCGCTTTTCAATGTACCAGAAGTATACCCAACTTCTTGACCTATATTTGTTGACATTTTTTTAGGGCTCATAAATCATTTCAGATATTTCTATGTGTTTCATTTTATTGATTTTTCACAGATTCCTCTACGACTATTCTGTTCAAATTCTAATTTTTATCGCTTACTTTTTTTTTAAATAGTTTAGAATTAGTCTTCCGTATCAATTTTAAAAATGTAACAAAACTTAGATCTTCTATATAAATGATTGGTAATTTGTTATTTTTTTAATTAATCTGTTGTTCTGCTCGCGATAGTGCAAGTTAACAGGAAGTGTAGCCTTGTTTCAAGAAGTGTAGACCGATACCATAGAGAAAAGTTCAATCGTACCTTGAACAATCTTAACCTCGGGTCAAGATCAACGAACCCTAAGTGTGAAAGACTCGCGAGAAAATACCAAGATATGCATACAGACTGGATAAAGATAGAAAAAGCAAGCTCGATGTGTCCCACTACTAAGTGTTGTCTCTCGAAAAGTTCGGAAGCATGAACAATAAAACAAACAATCAATCGATCTATCGCTAATCGAGTTACATGGATTCAATTAGTTTCAAAGTACTTTAATCGATTTACCATTTTCTTTAAAAGCTCGATTTTTTAAATTGCTTGAACCACTATCTGATTAACATATATTTTTCACATTTTGTAGGAATAAAACAAACGACGTAACAACGTTTAATTTCTCTACTTATTTATTAATGAATAACGGCAATGCAAAATATCTTCATTATTACAGAAAAATATTTTTGCTTTCAATGCCATATATACAGGTCAAAAGATGTTATTATGCACTTTTTTATATACACATTATTTCTATGTCAGTTTCTACAGATTTCACATAGCTCTTGTCTTAAATATTGATCCAAATGTATATTTTCACGCCAACAGCGCAGGATTTTTATCATAAATAAAATAAAAGGAGTATTATTATATCGGAATATAACTTGTTCTAGTCACTAATGGGATGTACATTCACAAAGGCTCTTATTTAGGCTTAAAAGTATGTCGCGCGGTTGAGATAATTTGTGCAAAAAAAAAAAAATAAACAATTCGAACACTTGTGTCCACGCATTCCAGTTGTTTTTAGTGTCGAAATTTGTTAGCTAAATACCAAAATCATTTTTCAAATGAAATTACATCTTGCGTTGTCAGAAAAATGCAGTGCTTTGATTCATCATCTACTATTCAAACTATTTGTCAAGTTCTTAACATTATAATTTATCACAAATAATCGTACAAGTTTTTTCTTCGCATAATTGACTTATTTTTATACTTTGCACACATACTAATGTCCACTTTTTTTATTTCTTTCTTTATTATATTTTTTTTCAAGCATCATAAATGTCACAAACCAAATCTGACAATTCAATAACGAATATCATTGACACATAAAGTGAGAAATGCAATTTCAACATTGAATCACGGTTTCATGAAAATCATCACATGAGATATTCTGATATCGAATGTTCATCAATAAAATAGACGTCGGAAATGTTGTTTATAGATATATCAGTTATACAAGTGTAAAAAAGTTGCTATATAGGCCTGTTGTAGATACAACTTTTCTGATGGTAAAACATTTTTTTAGTATAAATAGCAGAACTATAAAATCTAAATCTTTGCTACTGAAAGTCAATTTGTGGAAAAAAATTGTTTCTATTTTTTAATGAAAAGATGTGCTACATAATATTAAAATGTTACATATGTTTGTGTAGGCCGTTATTAACTCAGTTTTTTTAAGTTATAATAAAAAAATTGATAAAAAACATTAAAAATTTATCTCTGTTACAGAAAGCGCAGTTTTATCAAAGTTCTACAAGTTGATACAAGTCTTTCTTTTTATAGAAAAGTGTCCACATAACCGCGGTACCCTGTTTATATGAATCATGGAAGCATCAAAATCACATCTCTATTTAGAAATTGTTGTTCAATACTGTCAATTCAGTTTCATAGCAAATCATGCAAGTTACAACATA